>JZKD02S1675258.1:108145-154559 GCA_000966675.3 Picea glauca
AGGAGACTAGGAGGTATAATTACAACTAATGACCTAAAGCCGACATAAATAAAATAACATTACTAATATAATATGCCCCAATTAAGGGGTAATGAGCCAACATTAGGGCTTAACAGATCTGCTAGTTGAGAGTGCAGACAAGAACTGTATGATTTACCTTACTAAATCATAATCATAGTTCTATGGACATATCCCTAAAGAGAGGGTGAACCACGTACATCTGTTGTTGTGTGTATGATTGATTCTTTGATCTCTGTCGTTGTTGTGTTGTTCTCTGATTTATTGTATTAGACCAGATCTATATCTATGAAGGATAGATCTAGCTTGTTGAGTGATAGATGCATATTGTGTTACTAATATATTAGATCCACTTGACATTCCCTTGGTTGTAGAAATCTATGTCCTGCAACCTCCTCATAGATTCTTTGGGTGAGACAACAACTTCTTCGCAGGTGCTTCCGAAAGGGCCAGTAGCTTGGGCTTGTTGGTGCGTTCTTAGAGTGAACCTCGGGTCTACCCCTGTGCCAAAAGGCTAGTTGGAAAGGGTGGGTGGCCACCGATATCCACCTGGATCAAGATGACATTATTTTTGGATGCAATAATGACCCTTCAGTTCAGTGGTTTTCTAATTCAATGAATACTGAGTTTGAGATGTCCATGATAGGAGAAATTCCATATTTTCTTGGTTTATGAATCAATCAGAGTTTTGCAGGGATATTAATCTCTCAAGAAAAGTATTTGAAAGAGATGTTTAAGAGGTTTCAGATGGAATATTCTACACCTGTGAGAAGACCTATGGTGGTTGGTTGCAAGATCAGTAAAGATAATATTTCACCTAATGTTGATCAAAGAACATATCGATCAATGATAGACAATCTTTTGTACATCACAACATCCCTTCCTGATATAATGCAAGTTGTTGGAATGGTAGGTCATTATCAGTCTTCTCCTAAACAAATTCATTTAGAAACTATCAAAAGGATATTCAAATATTTGAAGGGTACAATGATTTATGGTCTCTGGTATCCTAAAAATCATAATTTTTAATTAACTGCATATTTATATGTTGATTGGAAAAACTGTTTGGATGAGAGAAAGAGCACCAGTGGAGGTGCATTATTCTTAGGTGTTTCGTTAGTAGCATGTCTTAGTAAGAAGCGGGGATCTATTTCATTATCAAATACAGAGGCAAAGTACATTGGTGTTGCTACTTGTTTCACTCATATCTTATGGATGATACAAACTCTTGCAGATTTGAAGGTAACTTATACTGGTCCCATTCCACTTCATTGTGATAACACCAGTGCCATTAGGGTCTCGAAGAATCATTTTCTCCATTCAAATATAAAGAATATACCAATAAAGTATCATTTTCTCAAAGAGAAGGTTACAAATAGATATGTTTAGTTGAATTATATTCCTTCTACATAACAAGTTGCATACATCTTTACTAAACCCCTAGCCAAGACACCATTTGAATATCTCTGTCAGAAACTGGGTGTCATCCCTTCTCTCACCTAATATATTCCATCCTTTTAGGGGGAGTATGTGTTGGTTGAATATCTGATACCTCTAAAAAGTACTGCAACAACTCAGGGGGAGCATGTTTTCTTTGACATTGATGTCAAAGGGGGAGAAAAGGTGTGGTCTAGATGCTACAGTTGGAGGTCTAAGCAGAACAATGCGGCCTTTCAGGGTTTCCATCAATTCCAAAGGGGGATATTGTTGGCATGTTTACAGGAAGAGTGTTCTTTTCATATATGGAAAGAATAGAAAGGGGAGAAGCAGGCAAGAAAGCTCAGGAGGAAGCGCGACAATGGTTGTTGGATCACCGATCCAAAGGACCATCAATCGAATACCTGACAAATGTTGGCTCATTATAAGTGGAAGGACAAGATAAGATAGAAGATCAGTACCAAATATATATCAAGCCATCGATATAAGAACATGATTGACGAACAACATTTGATTCACATCAAAAGTTGCGAGGAGGTTACTGTTTAGGGAATCTCACTTTAGAAAAATTGGCAACTTGAAAGTTGAATTACCCGAAGCTCGAAATTTGAAATGAATAAGGACCATCAGATCTGGAGAAAATGCGATGACCGTTAGATCAGGGAGAACCATGTAAGCAGACCACATCTACAAGGACATGTGGCAGACCAAGTTGGCAGATCATGTCAGCAAGTACACATGGCATAATCAGCTGATGACAAGTTTCAAGAGGAAATTGGCTCGTTCCATGTCAACAAGTGACATAAGAAAGCTACATCACTCTGGGATATCTAATTTGAGAGTGTCATCACCAAAAAATGTCAAAAGTCCTGAAATCCGAAGGACGAAGGTCCAAAGTCGCTCTTAGTCGTCGAGCTAAGATACATTTCGGGAGTTAGGAAAATAGTTAGATTCAGGAAAATTATATATCTAATCTCTTGGATCAACATTCATTGGATCCAGAGATAAATTCACGAAGGTTAAGCCTTTGGATGAGCACAGGAGAGAAGACTTGTCAAAGTCCCGAAGTAAGTAGGGACCATCCATCGTCAATACTGACAGGTGGTGCATGATCCACAACTCTGGAGTGAATCACTTCGAGAGTTTGTGTTTGGGAAGGAAACGAGATCACCAAAGACCCGAGGGCCAAAGAAGATACAAGTCATCGATTTCCAGAAGGACGCGTGGCATAAATCTGTGTAGTTCGGGGAAAAACAATCTGGGAGAAAGTGAAGGATGTGAAGTTGAGATTTGAAATACCTAAATCCCAGAGAGTCAGAGCACCGGAGAGCTGAAATATATTCTTGACCGCTGGATCATCTGAAGTAGATATCAAGCATCAAATTGTTTGAAGTGAATCTGGGTCGTCTAATCTAGAGCATCAGTTTGAGTTTTGAAATTTTTGAAGCCCAGAATAGAGAAGAAAATATCTATCGTTGATCGAGAAAGGGGACACAAGACCATTGATCTAGTTGAGAGGTAAAATCCCCAAAGTAGATGCAGAGCCTTCGATTAAGGAGGACAGGTGTTTGAAGATCATCAACTCTAGAAGATTGTTGTACAGAAGAAACGAGAGTTTGAGAATTGAAAGTTCTGAAGGATGGACTTGTGGAGGAGATCCTGATCGTAGATTTAGGGAGACAGGTGTCAATAGATCTTCCACTGTGGAATATTTTCATATGGGAAAAGTGAGATTTGAGAGTTGAAACTCCTGAAGACCGGAAGGCCAGAATCAATCATAGTCGTTGATTTGGAAGGAAGCTACATGTCGACAGATCGTGGAGATCTAGGATCCCGCGTGGATGGAGGAAAGAAGGTAGGAAAGGAAGACATATAACAGTCGTTGATAAAGAAGCATCACCAAGGGATTGGGGATCAATGGTCATGCTCAATTGCAGGATCAGAACATGCTCAGGTCTTAATTTTTCTTGAGCGGGCCACAATCAAAACCATGGTATCACCAAAGGCATATGTGGAACTTTGTAGTGAATTACGGGGAGAAAAGCGGGTTTCCGTCAAACCACCTTTGGCCACGCCCACAATCGCATGGTCACATGAGATCATCGCCCAAGGTTACATCAACAGAATATAGGGGAAGGAGCTAGCACTGCCAGGCTCCACTTCGAAGGTTACGCATTGAAAAATCAAAAGGCCTCTGTGTGTATAATCCAACGACGCATATTAAGTAGACAATATGATCGAAGGGTTGTTATTTCACTTCATGGTTTCTTGATCAGTTACGATTCAATTACACTAACTGAATCATTGTTCCTGAGCATTGGAATCATGGTTCCTGCGCTTTTTTGAGATTCCTGACTTGAGCATTGGAGACGCGGAGTGTAATGGATGATGAGAGCAGGAATAAAAGAAAAATGTCATGACAAAGAGTGGTTGTTGTTTCTTGGTAAAACAAGTTGAACTGTATGTAATAAACATGACATCATGAACAGAGGGGGAAAATGCAAAGATGTAGAATATAAGTTTGATAGAGAAGAAATGGTGAAATGAGAAGACTGTATGAGAACCTAGGAGCATGAGAAGAACATAGGAAGAGAATATGGAAAGAGACAACAAGTGGAGCCAATCATGAATAGATAGAAGCAGAGGAGAATTGCATAATAGGGAAGAAGTGGTAATATTTTATATGTATGTATTGTTGTAAAGTATTATATAAGAAATGTTTTTAGAAACCAGGGTGGTAGGGTGGTTCTAGGGAGGACTGTTGTCCTCAGAGTTTCAAGTGTGTGCTTGAACACAAGGAGTTGTAGCTTCCATCTGGTTGCAACCAAAAAAACCAAGGTGGTAGGGTGCTGCAGGGGAGAACCATTGTTATTTGTTATACAGGTTGGTGCTTGTGTGAATGGAAGTTGGTGCTTCCATCCAGTTGGTGCTGGAACACTCAGGGAGTTGGTTCTTCCTTCTAGTGGGTGATAGACAAACCAAAGAGTTGGTGCTCCCAACAAGTTGCAACTTGTAAAACAGAGGCGATATCCTCATAATGAGTTGGTGCTCATAAGAATTATAATGTACATAAAATAAAGACTACTTATAATATTAAGAAGAAGAGGTTTTCTCCCTTTATGGGTTTCCTCAGGAATATATGTTTCCATATACTTCATGTGTGTGATTTATGTTGAATACTCTATTGCTTAATTCCCTGAATTATTCTGATCATCATTGAGTGTTCTGTAATGATTTTAAAATGGGTATAATTGTTTAAGCACGGTAACAATTGATTCACCCCCCCCTGGGCCCTCTCAGTTGTCTAACATTCATCATCATTCCAAGTCTCACATGGATGCACTCTGAATTTTGTCTTGCCTAGAGTCATCAATACTCCCTCTCAACTAGTAAGGCATTATTCACCAAGTTAGTTTGGTGAAGATGTCTGCAATCTTCTTATGTGTAGAAAGGTACTGCATGTGTACGATTTTCCTCTGCATCATATCTCTGATATAAGGATATTTCATCTCATTATGTTTCGATCCATCAGGAAACACTGGGTTCTCAAGGATCTTTACACACGTCTCTTGGTTACCATCATAGGATCTATATCATGGTCAAGTAAATCTCTCAGAAGCTTGTGAATCCATATTTCTTTGCACAATCAATGCTATATACTCTGCCTCTATGGTTCTCAAGGCCACAGAGTTTTGTTTCCTTCTACATCAGGAAACCATGGAAAAATTCATGGTAGAACAACAACCGAATGTGTTCTTTTTGTCCACTATACTTTCTTCTCAATCTGAATCGACATATCCTGCAAACTCAAGTTCACATTAGAGGCATATATCAACCATATCCAACTATGCCTCATATATATCTCAATACATGTTTTGTTGTTGTCTAGTGAGTTTGTCTCGGTTGACTCATGAAATGACTAAGAACATTCACTACAAGGCATGAATCAAGTCTAGTGTTAACTAGATACATCAATGATCCAATCAACTATGGATCAGTCTTCTCTGAATCATCATCAATCTTTTTCTTTAAATCCATCACGGTGGATTTTGTATTGTCATACTGAACTTCTTTAATATTTTCACTGTATATTTTCCTTGACTCGGGAAAATCTCATCGGTTCTTTGTCATACTTTTTGTCCCAAGAAGTAGTGCATCCTACTTAAATTATTCATCTCAAATTCATAAGTAAAGGATTACTTGTATCCAAAAACAAGGCTTTTTGAATAAGTCATCAAAATCAGGATTTTGTCACCAACACTGTAATAATATAGGTTTGGATTAGCAACATTCTTGATGTAATCCAAAATCATAAAAAAACTATCTATATGATATATTTTCCAACACATGGATGGTAGTACGGATGGAAGTGTATCGGGTTTATTGGATCAAGTGTCTCATCATAGAAAAATCCCTCTGTTTGTGAGAAACCTCTGGCTATAGATCTCATTTTTTATTTCTTGACACTTCCATCAGTTGCATTCTTGATCTTATAGATCCACTTGGAAGTTACCACAGACTTCCCTTCTGGTTCATATTATACATCATTCTTTAAGATATACTGGTATTCTTTTGTTATGGCATCTTTCCATCCCTATTCTCTTGTTCATTTCCCGGGATATGCCTTGAGAGGCTTGTATGTTTCTCTGCATCTTGCAGAGTGAGTCTAGGTAGGCCTTTTATTCCCTATTGCAATATCTCTAAACATATCAACTGGAGAAACTGGATCAAATGGAATAATGTTTGTCTCCCTTTGAACTATTGAAGGGGGAGAAGGTATTGTCTTACTGTTAATCTCCATCTAAGATTCTTTGGATATTTGAAAGACTATCTCTTTTCAATGAAAATGTCTCTACTTGTCTCAATATTTCTCTGACCAAGGATGTCGATCTGGAATGTCTTTGAAGATTCACTGTATCCTTTATTTATAAAGGATTTAGATTGAACTTCTTCTCTTTGGGTACATGAAAATACACTGGGAACCCAAATAAACTGAAGTGTTCAATATCAGGCTTCATTTCGGTGAAGACTTCTTTGGGAGCTATGTTTTTCAAAGTTTGGTGAAGACTCTTGTTCTAAAAATATACTATGTCATGCATGCTTTATGCCCATAGATTCATAGAAGGATTCTGATCATGTTTTATTTCTTTTGTTGCCCCAATGATGGTTCTATTATTCCTCTTTCTCAAATAGTTTTGACTCCCTCTGATTCAAGTGGCTCCCTCTGAAGGATAAACATATTCCTTTGATCTTAACCTGTATGGAACAAGAAAACAAGAGGAACCAAAAAAAGAATATCTCCTAAAGGAGAATAATGAGTGCATCCCTATAATCAAAACAATTTAAGGATTGTTGTCACGGCTACAACAACTACTTGTAATGTAGCAAACTTTAGAAATATAGGTTAGAGGAATGAAAATTACAATAATCAAACCTAGAGTCTTAACTTCCAGTGTGTTGTTCCTCTAAATTCATTGAGATCCCTCTAGATCCAAGGCTTTAGCAAAAGGTTCCTTCGTACTGCAATTACCCTTATGATAATGGTGCAATTATTATATATACAAGTGCATACCTGAGGGTGCTGATATGATTTCTCCAATGGAACATGGCTGATCTATGTCCTATGACATATTCATGAAGGAGGTATGTCACAGTGACACCTTTTTGTATCACCCACAATAAGTCTTCCTTTGAAGTCTTGTCTTCCAGGAACTGAGTTTTCTTGAACCATCAAGATTTCCTCCCATTATGATTTTGATCATTTTTGGATTCTTCACAAACCCTTCTAAACTTGGTTAGTAAACCTAATGGCTAGGATAGGCTATAACTTTTAGGTTTATTTGGACTTATGGATGCGAAAAAAAATCCTTTTCAAGATAGGAGAACAATGGTGAGCTGAAGAGGTCCTTCAAGGAATTTCAGAAACCCTAATTCTGAAGTTTTTGTAGAAATTAGCGAAACCCTAGAGAAAAAAAGTCAAAATTGTAGGAAATGCAATATGAAGCTTGTTGGAGGTGTGTTTGAAGGAGGTTGTACACTCCTATGGTAATTTTATCCCCAACTTCCAATTTCCAAGTGTTGAAACACTCAAAGGAAAGGGTCGTACGAATTTTCTAGAAACCCTAGGAGGGTCGTACGGTTCTGCAGAAGAGGTTGGATGACTGGTAAAATATTGTATCTTGTGCAATGGGTTCTTCAAGACCTATGATTTGAAACCATGTTTATTTTTAAATAATCTTTTTTAAGCATGAAGTTCATTCCATTTTTAGAATTTTACCATAACCATAAATGTTGCATCAATCAATATCACAAGAAGAAGCACCATGCACAAGAACAGAAGAAGTATCCCGGGAAACCCTTCTCAACAAGGGAAGAAAACCCATCCAAATCCTTTTCTATATTCTTCAAGAGAAATACCTTCACCAACAAGATAAACTCTAGCACACAAGAGGCTGCTCAAACCCTAGAAGACTAGAGCCCAAGAGAGGTGCACACTTATACCAAGAAAGTGTACTTGCTGAAATTTCCAAACTCACATGGAAGATATGTTTTCTCAATGGAGAATTTACCTGTACTTATACTAACCTAAACCTGTCAACATAAGTGTCTATTGGCACAATAGGGTAGAACTCACTATCTTAAAATATAATTAATATTAACCAGATTAATTATCTTTTATATTAATTACTAGTTACACTAAGGTGGGGCTGACCTGTACCCTTTACATTACAATTAGGGTTACAGGAAGGTATGAATATTGTACAATATAGAAAAGGATATGATACACCCACTAGTTCTCATCCACTAGGGGAACATCCATAGGGATGTCCATATCTCTGGCTCACTACATTACACAGAAGAACCAGATCTTCACACATTCACCTGTGCTCATCCACATGAACGTCCAGTCTATAGATCTTCTTTCCCACTGCCTCACACATGAGAATCATCTGAAGTTTCTTGACAACTCTGCTGCTCATCATAGGCTAATACATCATCTTCATTTTTGTTCACATGATGATGCACCCAACACTTTGGTATTTCACATGTTCACCTTGTTCTCAGCCACAGGCACATCCAACTCAACAGATCACCTTTCCCACTGGATAATCATATGAATTTCTTCTCAACTCTCTCAATGGAGGAGGTCATATCTATGTTCCATCTCTATCTCAGGTAGGAACCACATACCCTTATTAGGGGCTTTCTCTCAGGTTTGTAATTTGGATAAAGGCTCACATAGTTGCAATGATCCACATCTCATAGGTTTGTAAGCTAGAGAATGTCTCACATAGATGCAATCATCAACATGGATCGAGATTTAATGTGGGGATGAGTCCCATGGCAATGGGGGAATGAATTCCAACTGTTGGTCCACCATTAGGCTACCAACTCGATAGGTCACCTTCGACATAATTTGGGCTTCACAATACTTATTCCCCCGGAGTTCCTTCTGAACACTTAGCTCCTTCTGAACTTGACCTAAGATTCCTAGGTATTGGTTATATGGAGGTTGTCAAGCCCCATGGGATACACTCCTACCTCTTGGCCAATATTTGGTTAAGATCACAATATCCTAGAGCTCTCAACTTTCAGAGTTCCAAAGCTAGAAATGCCTAGCTCCTTTTGATCTAGCCCAGGGTTCCCAAACCCTAGTCATATGGACCCTCTAATGAGTCTTGGGTTGTAAGCTTGAATCTTAGCTGAGATTTGGTCAAGGCCATGGGAAAACACCTATGGCCTCTTAGAATTTTGGTTTGAAGGAAACACCTTCCATTCACAGATCTTAAGTTCTAAGTCGGGAAAGAGGTATCTTCGAAGGATCAACAAGGTTGGATCAGTCCCATAGACTTTATTCCATCTCTAAGACCGTGAGACTGTTCCTTGGGAAAATGCCTTGGAAAATTTCCCACTAGCCGAGAGGCCAACCTTGCCACCTTACAACCATTTTAATATAAAAATTTATAGAGGAATGATAAGAATGTTTATTTTAATTCAAACACTGTAAGTCTTAGTCACAAACATAGACATTCAGTCATGCATTTAAATTCAAGTGCACAAGGTGCAATAAATACTTTTCTATTACATGTTGTAGCCAACTAACGGACTATGGGTGTTCGCCTTTCCACCCAACCATAGGCTCAGAGGAATTTACTCTTATAACTCTAGCCACCCCCATCCCAAGCCATGATATCACTAGGGAATTCTTGGAATTTCTTAGAGGTTCTCCCTCTTTCTGTCACAACTGCCCTACGAGGTTTCTCAGATGCTTCCTCTGCATGAAGCTTGTGGTATTCCTCTTTTATTCTACATATCCAGGTCACGGGTTTCCCTCTATGCATGCACTCTTTTATGGTGTCTCCCTTATTCTCCTTAGAGCCACGTGCCTCTCTTTGATTGTCTATGCATGTATCTTGCATGCCCTCCTCTCCAGAAGGTTATCCTCTTTCTTCTCTCTTTTCTACATGTGTATTCCTTTCACGCAAACCCTTCCTTGGGAGGGTTCTCCCACCTATCATGTTCCTTCTCTCATAAGGAAACTCATGTCAGCCTGGGCCTGTAAGTCCCTGTGGTACTTCAGGATAACATCTTGTTGTCTCCTCAGCTAGACCATGCTTCCATTCATGGGGGTGGTTGATTGTTCAATCACTTGTCCTTCTCCTCATTAATTGATTCTTGTCCTTGGGATCCAAAGGAGGTTTATTATTTCGACAAGGACAAATTCAGGTCATTTTAACATAATGAAGCATCTCCACAATTTTCCCATTCTTTCCTCTAGTGATATCATGGCTAGTAATTCAAGGCTTCACGCCCACAGTCAGTTATTGGAAATTTAAACAATAACATATTTACATTGTTCCCATGTCACAACATGGTGATCATGATAAATGATTTATTACAAGCTCAGGGAAACAAGGGTATTACAATGGTGGAAGAAAAGAAAAATGATGGAGCATAAGATTCTATTAATCTGTTTCTTGAGCAAGCTCTCACACGAGAGATGGATGAAATGATGGATAATTTTTCCCACATCCTTCAACACCTGTCGATAAAAACCAACGCGTCTTCATCAAGCGACAACTTTGGAGGAACCTCACCTTTCAAGGTACAAGTTTATTTTTATATTCCCATATTTGAAGGAAAGATAGATGCATATGCCCTAGAAAAATGGTTAAATCTGCTAGAAGGTTATTTCTCTGTTCATAATTTCTCCAACAAGGAAAATATCACCTTCACACTCATTAAGCCTCTCCCCCATGTCAAACATTGGTCAGAAACTTACTGGGATAAAATTTCCATAGACGAGTCTGGAATATATGGGGCCGAGTCCACTTGGGATTGTTTTGTGGATGCGGTCAAGAAACAATATTACCCTGTTGCAAACTATGATGACCACTACATGAGATGGACCACATTATTGCAAGAGAGGGGCCAAATAGTGATGGATTTCACAAATAATTTCCATACCTTGCGCACCAAGATGGGTATCTAAGACTTCGAGCGACATTTGGTTCTGAAATACCGTGGGGATCTACACATATACATCCAAAATGAAATGGATTTTCTGGACATATCGTCACTAGGTGTTGCTTATCGATATGCAGTTAGAATTGAGAATAAATTTAAGAACCATAAAAAGAGGGAGTTTGTGTCTACAAATCTGCAACAACCAAATTATGGTAAATACAACCCTAACAAATGGACTTCAAAAAACTAGTCCAAGACACAGGAAAAAAAGGGTATCAGAAAGACAAAGAAGGACACTGGAAAGTGGTGCAATTTCCAGAAAATCCCCTGGCACAACACTGATGAATGTAGCTAAAAACAATCATTGGTGGCTGAGATCAAAGAAAAGGAGCCGAAACCAGATTCATAATCCGATTAATAAAATAATGGGAAAATATAGATCATTTACGTAGACCCCACTGCTATTGTCGCGACAAAAATAATTCAACTAGAAGAACTAACAGATCCTGAAGAGGGGAGCACATTTTTCATTCACATATGTGGGTGAAAGGGACCCCACTTCATTTTATTGTTAATAGCAGAATCCAGAAGAACCTCATCTCAGCATAAGTCATCAAATAGTTGGGATTGTTGACAACATCACACTTGCAACCATACAAGATTGGGTGGCTTCTCTAGGGACACGATCTTCCTGTCATCCAAGAGTGTCGATTTTCATATGACATCCAACCCTTCAAGGATGAGGTATTATGTGATATTTCCCTACTATATGTCTGTGATGTTCTCTTAGGCCAACCATATATGTGGAAGCGCCATGCTATCTATGAGTTTCAACCTCGTAGTGTCAACGTTACTCTGGGGGTCATCTCTACAGGATACCAGAGGTAATTCCAACTCTTGTACCACCTAAAAAATGTCGCAAGGTAGTATCTCATACTACAAAATTCATCTTCTTCGCAATCTGTTCAAAAGGTGAACAAAAGAACACTACAACCACTGCATCCTCAGTCCAAGCACCTTCTGTACAGCATAAGTAGGTCGACAAGATTGAAGCAAAGCACAAGAATTTATTCTTCAAACAGTCATCTCATGTATCCATACTGGTTAAAAAGGTCCAACCGTTCCAGCCATAGGTTCATGAAAGCCTTCAACAAGCTAAGAAACACAACTTCTCCAACAAGGAAAGAAACTCATCAAGATGCAGATTCAGCAAATTCTTTTGCCTCTCCCCTGGGAACTCAATGCCATGGAGACCATTTCTCCCTAAGGAGGGATGATTGATCCAGGTAGATATCGGTGGCCACCCACCATTTCCAACTGGCTCAAAACATTTTTCTGACAATTTTGGCAATTTACTATTTTTAGTAGTTTTTAACTTCGAGGGCTAGTTTGAGGGCCTAAATGACGTTTTTTCACGATCAAGAACCTCAATGATATCTCTAGGCTCTGATTTATCCCCCTAAATGAATTTCATCATCAATACCTTTCCAAAGAGCTATCATGCGCACTAAACAAGGATCGTATGCAAAAGTTACGACCCCAGGAAGTTAATGTACTAACTTACCACAACGAGGCCCACATGACATTTGGTGCTTCATATCTTAGGGTTAGGTTTTTGGATGTCTAGGTTTTTGGAATTCATTTTTATTGTAAAAATTCCTTCAGAGCCTCATTGTAATCATCTTCTTGT
This sequence comes from Picea glauca, assembly GCA_000966675.3. NCBI lineage: Eukaryota > Viridiplantae > Streptophyta > Pinopsida > Pinales > Pinaceae > Picea > Picea glauca. Next base: position 120,759 of record JZKD02S1675258.1, read on the forward strand.
GAATGCGAGTAGCCATCACATCTCTTCTCAGAGATAAGCTGCCACCATTCTAGCGAGTCTTTCACTCTGTGTTTTTATTGTCTCTGTACATTTATTTCATTAATAGAAATCATGTATTACTGTTTTTATCACTCTATAATTTTCCCAAGGCTGTAGAGGCAGTCACAGAGGCAACATCAAAACCACTTCGAGTCTTGGATCTAGCCCTCCAAGACTCAGAGAGGGATCTCTCTCTTTGATATAGATTTGTTTGAATAGATATTAGGCTATCTAATTAGTTGAGAGTTTGAATTTTTAGATTTGAGGTGTTTGGGAGACTGAAAACTTGAATTTTCATTGGGCCATGGGGTCTACCTTTCTGGAAATGGATCTATCTCAGATGTAAAGATTGTCACCATAAGGTAGGATAGAAAGACTACTGGATCAAATTGAATTAAATGAAAGTGGAGGAGAGGAAAAGAAGGGAAAATCCACCAATCAGAGGAGCATATAAGAATTCCTATGCTCAACTTCAGACAAAAACATGCAGACCATTAAAAGACTAGAAATAGAGTGCAAAAAACAAGTTTTGTTTGTAATATTTCTTTCAATGATTGGATCAGGGAAAACATCAAATGGATTTACATAGTAAGAAGACAGTTACCCAGAGAGAAAAAACACCACCAGTGAGTCTAACAAAAGAATCCTACAGCTACAACCTTTATTTCTGGAAAATCATCTAGAAAATTACAATGTATCCCCCGTGGGGCATGAATCCAGAGCTCAATCATCAACCTTTTTACATTAAACTCACATAAATAAATAGGAGAGATCCCCCAACAAGTTTTTGAATTCGGATTCAACTGCCTTGGCCAAAAATAGCAACAAATCCCCAAAAACCCTGAACTGTCCACCATGAAAGATGGGTTGAATTTCTGCGAACAAGGGGTCCGCACAGACATTTGTTTCTCTTCAATGTTGAAACTTGGGAAACAACTAAAGGAGGTTATCGTATATGGGCATTTTTTGGACAAAACAATCCTTTGGTTTTGCCAAATTCACCTCCATCTCTTCATAAGAGCTCTCGCAAAATCAGGACTGTAACAGGAAAACCAAAAATCCAAAAAATGAGGCTGAAAGATAGCTTTGATTCCCCCAATTGGTGGCACCATCGCAAAATATGGAAGAGGTTTTCATTCCTCAGCCCATGTTGAACAAAAACCTCTCTCGATTTTTTAAAATATGTCTCCTTTAGCCCAAAATATGGGTCGGAAGATGATTGGTTGAAAATGCTGCGAAAGCAGTTTTGTTGGGGATAAGTGGTATTTCAGAACCCCCCTGAGGTGGTAAGTGGTTTTTTGGGGGGTGTGTCCGCTGCCATGTGTAGCTAACACCTGTTCATGGATGGTTTTTAGGAAACAACTTATTGGACCCCCCATGAGCTTATGGGACGTGAGGGGGGAGGGTGGGGGGGTCCGAAATGCACGGGAGAGTGGGTAGGGAACTTAGGACTATATTTTTTTATTTTGTTTTTGTTTTTGTTTATTATATGTTTTAATTTTTATGTTTTATTTATATTTTGTTTTAATTTTTTGTGTTAGTTTGTTGTAATTTGTTTTATTTTATTTTTTTATATGTATTATATTTTAATTGTTAACCTTATTAATTTATTGTTCTTTTTGTTTATCCTAAGTTTGGTTTATGCATGGATGGGTGTCGGGATAATGGAGGATGATGTCATGAGGCAGGGGCGATATGGTATTTTCAGTATGGTGGTAAGTTGGAAATGTGGTAAGTAGTAATTGGTATGGAGCGGAGGAGGTATGATGCAATGGATTGATGACACGTTGGGACAGGGCCTGCCGGGAAAAATTGCCTCATTTCGGACCCCCCCACCGTTAAAGGTAGAACAATTGAGGGGGTCCAGAATCTCTTGTAGACCGTCTATCTGTGCACTGTCAGGGTGACCATAGATCTATGTGCACCTGTTAATCACCATTCTAGACCCCCCCCCCNCACCGTTAAAAGCAGAATAGTCGAGGGGGTCTGGAATCCACTATCAGTCGTTGATCTACACACTGCTAGATCAACTGTCGATCTAAGTGCGTTCTTTATTTTCCATGCGCGAAAGCAAAAAAAACTTAGGTTTCATGATTTTTATGGGTTTTTTGCACTGCTTCCCTTGATTTTCTCACCATGGGGTTAGGAAACACCACTCAACATCAAAAATCATGAATTTTCTTTTCTTTTCCTTTCCTTGAAAATAATTTGCAGAAATAAAATATTATTTGCAAGCCAAAAATACATCCAGAGTGAAAATTTTCCAGTGACCAGATGATCCTATGAATTATAGGGTTATAATAGTGGATCCACCTGGGGATGGTAGCTCTTTTGGGAGGTGTCAAGAACCACTGAACTCTGAATATGTATACCGATTCTTTATTCATTGGGTTGATCCCAAAATTATTCTCTAACCAGTACTTGTTTTGATCTTTCAACTGAAACCAAACCAAAATGAACACTGCTAAAAAAGAGATGCTCAAAATGTTGAGCTTATTCACATTCTCCTACCTACCCTATACTGCTGAAAATCATGCTAAATCAAATAATACAAAAATGCCAATGAAGCCAATCAAGTAGTTATTGAGACCAGTGGACTTCTTGACTGCCTGTTAGCACAGTCAAAAAGTCAACTTGACCTTTTTTCCATGGATTCAAAACTGAAAAGTGTAGTGGCCACTGCTAAAAAATGATTGGTATTTACAACAGAGACCTTGACAATCCTGAAGAACTAAAGTAATCCCAGAGATAGATTGGGGCTCTTCGGTGAAAAATTTCTCCATATAGGTGACTATAGGATCAAGGTAGAACTGACATGTTCCTTGATATTCAAACTTAACCAACTCAACTTCATGATTTGATGCTATAGTTGAACTATTTTCATCTTCATGCACTTCTTGACATGGCTGCAAATGTTCTGGTGGGTTCTGAAATGATACTTCTGTTGAACACACCCCTGTAGCTGACTGCTTGATCATGCCAATATCATAACAACTTTTCAGCTCGTGACTGTCGAATGAAGAATGATTTTGACCACACAGGTCATCCAACTGATCAACTATTGGATCCTGAAAAGACTGACAAGACTGCCACATTGATTCAAATGAAATTTCCTGATTTTTTATGTATTTATTCTTCAACACTTTTTCAAGAGTCTCCTTCAAAATTTGAAATGAATTATAATCTAATGGGACAGAATTACAATCTGTTGTTTCAAATATTGTTTCGAGCTCTGGACTTCCATCTGGACTTTGAAAATCAAGGGAAATCAGTGACTCTGATTTTGGGTCTAAAACAGGTCCCATGTCATCAATGACGTCCTTTACTAACTCATCATAAAAAAAAAAATCTTCACTATTTACAACTTGCCTAGAGTTTCTTTTCAGAAATTGAAAAGATGAGAAACATAAGGGCAAAGATTTTTCCCTTACTTTGAATTTTATGCATTTTCCTCATCACTGTCATGATTGTTGGGCAGAGGTTGATTATCATATCTGAGCTGTAACTTATATTCTTCCTACCAATGACGTGTTGTTGGTTGCTTTGAACAGACAACATATATTTCAGCCTCATGATCCTCATCATACTGATCTCATCATACTGATCACACTTGGGTAGATTATCCTAGTAATAAAAGTCATCAAACATGCACATCATATCAGTTGATGGCTCTTCAACAAGATGAGTTGGAACTTCATCTTTGACTATGTTATGAACTGAATACATGAAATAATTCATTGGTCGTTCAAAATACTAAGGCTGGGCTACAAAGTGTTTGAGGACATTGATCCTTATCTGTTCTGTTACTAATGGAACATAAGGTCTTCAAACAATAAGTTCATCTTTCCTACTAATATTTTGCATCATCTCTCTTATAGTGTTTTCCAGAACATCTAGTTTCACTTCTGAAGATGTCATTCGTTCCTCTTCTATTCTATCTTTCTCTTCTTCCTTTAAATTTGCCTTTCTATTCAGCAAGTTAGCTTCCACATCAATTGCAATCTTTTGCATCTCTTCAAGGGTTGCAGTGTTCTGTTCTCTTAATTGGAATGTCATCTCAAGATCGAAGGCATCTGGGTAATGCAAGTGAGATGATCCTGGGGGTGGTCTTATATCAATAGCCATTGCATGGTATACCTTATTGAATCTTGCTGAAAAATGTTGTACTATTTCCCCTAACTGTCTTTTCAAATGGTCATGTTCTTCGAGTATGAGAAAGACATTTCTCATGATCACCCATCGATCTAGGAAAACTTGCACAAAGTGATGGAAATTGTTAATGCTTGCAGCTAGGAGATTTTTAAACCAATTTTTAACTTTGCCTTGCAAAGACAAGGAAAACATCCTGATATAGACATCGTCATCTTCAACCTCATAAAGGTCAAGGAAATATTCAAACCTCTAGATGTGTTTTTCAGAAGTGACATTGGCATTCTCTCCATCAAATCTAGGCAGATTATTGGTGTAATTGGCACGGAAGTCATGGAGAACAAGATGAAAATCTAGGGGCCTGTATCTGTCTAGGATTTTTGCAGGTATAGGAGGTGAAGCAAGAGGCTTACAACCATCCAAAGTTTTAGCAAGAGTAGGAGATAAAGAATGAGGCTTATGTCTCACTAGGATTTCTGTAGGTGCATCTGGGATGTGCACAGGCGTATGAGTATGTACATGATCTACAATTTGGGGCTTAGTCTCTTGAGGCTCATCAATTAGCAGGTGGCCAATGAAATCTTCAACAATGTACTTTTTATTAGGCTTAGAATAAGATAAGACATATTTACAAATAAAACCAAAGATGTCTTGAATGCAATTTGGGCTTGAGTACCTGATCTTTCTTGGTTGCTTGGTCATGCTTCAGGTTCTTCCTCCAGTGGAGTCTTTGAGTCAGCACTGTTTGGAGTTAATTGGAGTCGCCAAGTGAATGATCTCAAGCTTATTGTATCTGCTCACTGTCCACCATCATTGATCAGATCTGGAACTTGAAGTGCACTATTGGAGAAAGTTCCCCAGTATGGTCGCCATTCTGTTATCACTCTGTAATTTGCCCAAGGTTGTAGAGGCAGTCACAGAGGCAACATCAAAACCACTTCGAGTCTTGGATATATCCCTCCAAGACTCAGAGAGGGATCTCTCTCTTTGATATAGATTTGTTTGAATAGATATTAGGCTAGCTAATGAGTTCAGAGTTTGTATTTTTAGATTTGAAGTGTTTGGGAGATTGAAAACTTGAATTTTCATTGGGCCATGGGGTCTACCTTTCTGAAAATGGATCTATCTCAGATGTAAAGATTGTCACCACAGGGCATCATAGAAATACTGTTGGATCAAATTGAATTAAATGAAAGTGGATGAGAGGAAAAGAAGGTAAAATACACCAAGCATAGGAGCAGATAAGAATTCCTATGCTCAACTTCAGACGAAAACATGCAGACCATTAAAAGACTAGAAATAGAGTGCAAAAAACAAGTTTTGTTTGTAATCTTTCTTTCAATGATTGGATCAGGGAAAAAATCAAATGGATTTACATAGTAATAATACATTTACCCAGAGAGGAAAAACATCACCAATGAGTCTAACACAAGAATCCTAAAGCTACAACTTTTATTTCTGGAAAATCATCTAGAAAATTACAACGTATCCCCCGTGGGGCATGAATACATAGCTCAATCATCAACCCTTTTACATTAAACTCACATCGGTAAATAGGAGAGATCCCCCAACAAGTTTTGGAATTCAGATTCAACCACCTCGGCCAAAAATAGCAACAAATCCCCAAAAATCCTAAACTGTCCGCCATGAAAGATGGGCCGAATTTCTGTGAAAAAGGGGTCCTCACAGGCATCTGTTTCTCTTCAATTATGAAACTTGGGAAAAAAAGGAAGTAGTTTATGTTATATAGGAATGTGATGGAAAAAAACCTCCTTTGGTTTCTCCAAATTATCCTCCAGCTCACAGTAACAGCTCCAGCAAAATCGAGACTGTAACAGGAAAACCAAAAATCCGAAAAATGAGGCTGAAAGATAGCTTCAATTATCCCAACTAGTGGAACCTTTGAAAAATGTGGAAGAGGTTTTTGTTCTTCATCACATTCTTAACAAAAACCTCTATCGGTTTTTTAAAATATGTCTTCGTTATCTCATAATCCGCTTCAGAAGATGACTAGTTGAAAATGATGCGAAAGCGGTTTTGTTGGGGATAAGTGGTATTTCAGACCCCCTTGAGGTGGTAAGTGGTTTTCAGGGGGTGGGCGGTGCCCGCTGACATGTGGAGTTGACACTTGTTCATGGGTGTTTTTTAGGAAACAACTTATCGGACCCCCCATGAGTTGATGGGACAACTTATGTTTTAATTTTTTGTGTTAGTTTGTTGTAATTTGTTTTTATTTTTATTTTATTAATTTGTTTTATTTTATTGTTTTATATGTATCATATTTTAATTGTTTTATTTTATATGTTTTTGTTTTGTTTTATGTTTTATTAAATGGGTTTTGTATTAATTAATTTTATTTTAACATTTAACACTAACCTAAAATAACCTAAACACTAACTTAATTATTAGCTAATTAATTAATTAATAATTAATCAATTTCTAACAAAACTAACTTAGCTTATTACACTAACTTTATTAACCTTATTAATTTATTGTTCTTTTTGTTCATCCTAAGTTTGGTTTATGCATGGATGGGTGTCGGGATAATGGAGGATGATGTCATGAGGTAGGGGCAGCATGGTATTGTCGGTATGGTGGTAAGTTGGAAAGGTGGTAAGAAGTAAGTGGTTTGGAGTGGAGGAGGTCTGATGCAATGGATTGATGACACGTTGGGACAAGGCCCTCCAGGAAAAACTGCCTCATTCTGGACCCCCGCGCCCCCCACCGTTAAAGGTAGAACGGTCGAGGGGGTCTATAATCGCTTGTAGACCGTCCTTCTGCGCGCTTTCAGGGTGACCATAGATCTGTGCACACTTTTTAATCACCCTTCCAGACCCCCCCCACTATTAAAAGCATAACGATCAAGGGGGTCCGGAATCCACTGTCATCCATTGATCTATGTGTCGCTAGATCGAATGACGATCCTATGAATTATAGGGTTATAACAATTGTATTTCTCTATTTCTGGCAATATTTATGTGTATCTCATTGTAATATCTTTGCTTTCATTTCGTTCTAAAAAATAATCTGGATCAGTGGTATTAGAGCAGGCTGTTTTTGATCATTTTTCAGTGCATGTTCTTGATGAGGTCCGAGTATAGAAAGTTGGGTCTTTAGATTGTCTCTTTTGAGGAAAATCGCTCTCGCATGCCCAAGAAAACCTCCATGGGGGAAGAAAAGAAAAATGACGGAGCATAAGATTCTATTAATCTGTTGCTTGAGAGAACTCTCACGTGACAGAGGGACAAAATGACGGAGAATTTTTCCCACATCCTTCAATGCCTTCCAATAACAACCAACACGTCTTCATCAAGAGGCCACTTTGGAGGAAACTCACCTTTCAAGGTATAAGTTAATTTTGATATTCCTATTTTTGAAGGATAGATAGATGTAGATGCCCTAGAAAAATGGTTAAATCTGCTAGAAGGTTATTTCTTTGTTCATAATTTCTCTGAGAGGGAAAATATCACCTTCACACTCCTTAAGGCTCTCCCCCATGTCAAACATTGGTGGGAAACTTACTAGGATAAAAGTTCCACATAGGAGTCTAGAATATATGGGGTTGAGCCCACTTAGGGATTTTTTGTGGATGCGGTCAAGGAACAATATTACCTTGTTGGAATATATGACGACCAATACATGAGATGGACCACACTGCAACAAGGGAGGGGCAAAATAGTGTTGGAGTTCAAAATAATTTCCATAACTTGCGCACCAAGCTAGGTATCAAAGACTCTGAGCAACATCTGGTTATGAAATACCAATGGGACTCTACAAGGATACATCCAAACTGAAATGGAGTTTCTGGAAATCTCATCACTGGGTGTTGTTTATCGATATGCAATTAAAATCAATAAGAAATGTAAGAACCAGAACAAGAAGGAGTTCAGGTCTACAAATCTGCAACAACCAAAGTATGTTAAATATATCCCTAACAACGAGCATTGAGAAATCTAGTCAAATCCATAGGAAAATAAGGGTAACGAAAAGGCGAAGAAGGACACTGTAAAGTGGTGTGATTTCCACAAAATCCCCTGGCACAACAATGATGAATGTCGCTCAAAATAATCATTGGTGGTCGAGATCAAAGAAAAGGAGCCGAACCAAGATTTAGAATCTGATTCATAAAATAATGGGAGAATACAGATCATCAATGCAGACCCCACTTCTACTATCATGACCATATTAATTCAACCAGAAGAACCAATAGATCATGAAGAGGGGGGGCTTCTTTTTCATTCAAAGATGTGGGTGAATGGGACCCCACTTCATTTTATTGTTGATAGTGGAATCCATAATAACCTCATCTCAATAGAGGTCGTCAAATAGTTGGGATTGTCGACAACACCAAGCCCACAGCCATACAACACCGGGTGGCTTTTCTAGGGACACGATATTCATGTTAGCCCACAATGTCGATTTTCATATGGCATCCAACCCTTCAAGGATGAGGTATTATGTGATGTTTCTCCACTGGATGTCTATGATGTTCTCTTAGGCCAGCTATATATGTGGAAGCTCCATGCTATCTATGAGTCTCGACCCCTTAGTGTCATTGTTACTCTGGGGGGTCATCTCTATAGGATACCAGAGGTATTTGTTATAGTCCAAAAATTCCCTACATATGCATACATGGAATTGGCCTTTCCACTTACCTAATTTTCCAAAAGAGTTGTTGAGGCTTCCTCTGAAAAAAAGAACTTTTTGGAAGATGTACGCGCCTTGCATACTAGGCAGCCCATGTATACACACAAGATGCATACTAGGCAGCTTCACTTAAACAACCTGTGTTTACCTCCAAAAGTTGAAAAAAATAAAAAGTTGTAAGGAATTCGATGGATTTTATGGGCTATAGGAGGATTCCCAACCATTTTACCTATTGTAGCCCCTCCCCAAACCGAATAACCATATTTTTCCCATATAAAAATATGTGTTGGGGTCCCATTTACAACAACAAGAAAGAGATCATTTAAACTCTACCAAAATCTCTTCTCCCTTTTTGCCCAAGTTGGCTTCCCTTTTCTTTGTTTCCTCCTCAACACACTTTTCTGAGCTTCTCTCTTATACAATCCCTTTCCCTTGTCCCATTGCTGAGTTGATTGTGAGAGTTCCAACTATTGTCCCACCTAAACAATGCTTCAAGGTAGTATCTCATACTACAAAATTCATGTTCTTCACAATATGTTCAAAAGGCGAACAGAAGAAAACTGCAACCATTACAGCCCCAGTCCAAGCACCTTCTGTCCAGCAGAAGCAGGTCAACAAGATTGAAGAAAATTGTAATGATTTATTCTTCACATAGTCATATCATGTATCCATACTGTTTAAAAAGGTCCAACCCTTCCAAACACAGGTTCATGACAACCTTCAACAAGCTAAGCAATGCAACGTCTTCGGCAAGGCAAGAAACTCATCAAGATGAAGATTCAACAAACACTTTTCCCTCTCCCCCAAGAAATCAACGCAATGGATACCAATGGTCCCTAATGAGGGAGTATTAATCTAGGTAGATATTGGTGGCCACCCACCTTTTCCAACTGGATCAAAACAATTTTCTAACAATTTTGGCAATTTACTATTTTTAGCAGTTTTTAACTTCGAGGGTCAGTTTGACGGCCTAAACAACATTTTTTCATTATCAATAATGCATATGATGTCAAAAGGATATGATTGATCCCACTAAATGAATATCCTCGTCAATACCTTTCCAATGAGTTATCATGTGCCCTAAACAGAGATCGTATGGAAAAGTTAAGACCCCGAGAAGTTAATGTACTAACTTACTTGAATGAGGCCCACATGACTTTTGGCACTTCATCTCCTAGGGTTAGGTTTTTGGATGTATAGAGTTTTGTAATTCATCTATATTTTAAAAAGGACTTTAGAGCCTCATTATACTCATCTTCTTGTGAAAGCAAGTAGCTATCACATCTCTTCTCATATATAAGCTACCACCAATCTAGCGAGTCTTTCACTCTGTATTTTTACAGTCTCTGTACATTTATTTCATTAATAGAAATCATGTATTAATTTATTTCTCTGTTTCTGGAAATATTTATGTGTATTTCATTGTAATATCTTTTCTTTCATTTTGTTCTCAAAAATAATCTTGATCAGTGGTATCAAAGCAGGTTGTTCTTGATTGTTTTTTCATTGCATGTCCCCGGCGAGGTCTGAGTATAACAAGTTTGGTATCGAGCTTGTCTCTCTTGAGGAAAATCACTCCCGCACTCCCAAGAAACCCTCCATGGTGGAAGAAAAGAAAAATGTCATAGAAAAAGATTCTATTAATCTGTTGCTTGAGAAATCTCTCATGCGACAGAGGGACGAAATGATGGAGAATTTTTCCCACATCCTTCAACACCTATCGATAACAACCAGCATGTCATCATCAAGCGACCAATTTGGAGGAACCTCACCTTTCAAGGTACAAGTTAATTTTGATATTCTCATATTTGAAGGACAGATAGATGCAGATGCCCTAGAAAAATGGTAAAATCTGCTAGAAGGTTATTTCTATGTTCATAATTTCTCTGATAGGGAAAATATCACCTTCACACTCCTTAAGGATCTCCCCCATGTCAAACATTGGTGGGAAACTTACTGGGAGAAAATTTCCATAGAGGATTCTGGAATATATGGGGCCGATCCCACTTGGTATTTTTTTGTGGATGCGTTCAAGGAACAATATTACCCTGTTGGAAACTATGATGACCAGTTCATGAGATGGACCACACTGCGGCAAGAGAGGGGTCAAATAGTGTTGGATTTCACAAATAATTTCCATACCATGCGCACCAAGATGGGTATCAAAGACTCCGAGTGACATTTGGTTCTGAAATACTGTGGGGCTCTACACAGATACATCCAAACTTAAATGGATTTTCTAGACATCTCATCACTAGGTGTTTCTTATCGATATGAAGTTAAAATAGAGAATAAATTTAAGCACCAGAACAACCAGGATTTCGGGTCTATAAATTCACAACAACCAAAGTATGGTAAAGACGTCCCTAATAACTAGCCTTCAGAAAATCAGTCTTGGCCACAAGAAAAGAATGGTAATAGAAAGACGAAGAGGGTCACTAGAAAGAGGTGCAATTTCCATAAAATCCCCTGGCCCAAAACTGATGATTGTCTCTCAAAACAATTATTTGTGGCCGAGATCAAAGAAAAGGAGTCGAACCTAGATTTAGAATTTGATTCAAAAAATAATGGGAGAAAACAGATCATCGGTGCAGAACCCACTGTTACCGTCACAACCACAACAATTCAACCAGAAGAATCAACATATCCTGAAGAGGGGGAATGCCTTTTTCATCCACATATGTGGGTGAAGGGGACCCCACTGCATTTTATTGTTGATAGAGGAAGCCAAAATAACCTCATATCAGTAGAGGTCATGAAACAGTTGGGATTTTTGACAACACCACACCTGTAGCCATACAACATCGGGTGGCTTCACCAAGGACGCAATATTCATGTTAGCCAACAGTGTCAATTGTCATACAACATCCAACCCTTCAAGGATGAGGTATTATGTGATGTTCCCCCCATGGATGTATGTGATGTTCTATTAGTCCAACCATATATGTGGAAGTGCCATGTTATCTATGAGTCTCGACCACGTAGTTTCATTGTTACTATGGGGGTCATCTCTATAGGATATCAGAGGTAGTTCTAACTACTATCCCACCTAAACAATGCCCCAAGGTAGTATCTCATACTACAAAATTCATATTCTTCATAGTATGTTCAAAAAGTGAACAAAAGAACATTGCAACCAATGCAGCCTCAGTCCAAGCACCTTCTGTCCAGCAGAAGCAGGTCAACAAGAATGAAGAAAAGAAAAAGGATTTATTTTTCACATAGTCATCTCATGTATCCAGACTGGTTAAAAAGATCCAACCCTTCCATCCATAGGTTCATGACAACCTTAAACAAGATAAGCAGTGCAACTTCTCCAACAAGGAAAGAATCTCATCAAGATGTAGATTCAACAAATGCTTTTCCCTCTCTTGAGAACTCAACACAATGGATAACATTTCTCCCTAAGGAGGGAGGATTGATCCAGATAAATATTGGTGGCCACCCACCTTTTCCAATTGGCTCAAAACAATTTTCTGATAATTTTGGCAATTTACTATTTTTAGTAATTTTTAACTTTGGCGGCTAGTTTGAGGGATTAAAAGACGTCTTTTCATGATCAGGTACCTTAATGATCCTGAAGAGGGGGAGTGCCTTTTTCATTCACAGATGTGGGTGAATGGGACCCCACTACATTTTATTGTTTACAGAGGAAGCCGGAAGAACCTTATCCTATGAGAGGTCGTCAAACAGTTGGGATTGTCGACAACAACACACCCGCAACCATACAACATAGGGTGGCTTTTCCAAGGACATGATATTCGTGTCAACCTGAAGTGTTGATTGTCATACGACATCCAACCCTTCAAGGATGAGGTAATATGTGATGTTTCCCCATTGGATTTATGTGATGTTCTCTTAGGCCAGCCATATATGTGGAAGCACCATGCTATCTATGTGTCTCAACCACTTAGTGTCATTGTTACTCTGGGGGGTAATCTCTACAAGATACCAGAGGTAGTTTTTATATTCCAAAAATTCCCTACATATGCATACATAGCATTGGCCTTTCCCCTTACCTAATTTTCCAAAATAACTGTTGAGGCTTCCTCTTAAAAAAAAAAAAAAATGGAATATGTACGCATCATGCATATTATCCATCCTCCATATACACATGAGCTTCATACTAGACAACTTGTGTACATATTCTAGATGCACTTAAACATCCCATGTTTACCTCCAAAATTTGCAAAAAAATAGTTGTAAGGAATTCGACAGATTTTATGGGATATAGGAGGTTTCCCAACCATTTTACCTGTTGTAGCCCATCCCCAATCTGAATAACCATATTTTTCCCATATAAAAAGAGGTGTTGGGGTCCCATTTACAATAAAAATCAAGAGAACAGTTAAACTCAATCTCTTCTCACTTTTTTCCCAAGTTGTCTTCCCTTTTCTGAGTTTCCGCCTCAATACCCTTTTCAGACCTTTTCTCTTATACAATCCCTTCCCCTTGTCCCATTTATGAGTTTACTGTGAGAGGCTCGAGTGGGAATGAAGCACTTGGAAAAATCATAGAGGATACTGGACCAGGTTCATAGAGCGTTGGACTACAAAGGTTGTAACATTTAATATTTGATTGGAATAAAAGAGTCTTTTTCCCATCCCAAATGTTGTGTTTAAATGTTTGCATTTGATTTATACATTTCAATTTATATATAATATTGATACTGATAGGTAGAGATAGTGTATCTTGTATCATTTTTGTCTAATCTTTTGCAGGTCAGATTTGGGAGGAGACCAACAACCTTAGAAGTTGCAAGGATGAAGGAGGTCTACATCAATCGTCAGGACCAGAGGTAAGATTATTGACCTTTCTTCCTTTGTCTATGTTTCATACAATTTAAATAAGTTTCGGGTAGTTTAGGGTTATGAATTTCTTTTAAGGGAGATCCTTTTTTCTGCATGTACTTAGACCTGGTATAGTAATAGGGGGATTTTCCCCACTAGAAGAATTGGCGAGTCCACTAGGGAGTCTCTATAGGTTCTTTAGTGGGAATATTTTTGGTTTAAATTAGTTTTTTTTTCTTTTCAAGTTTTTTCAAGTTTACTGAGTCATTTTAGGGTCTCTAGTCACCTTCCAGGTGCCTACCAGCCTCCTTTTCCCAATAAGTCTGCCAGGCACTTTTTATTTTGGAAAACTTTCAGAGGTGTTCGTGCCTTGCTTTGTCTTAGCCTGCATACATACGTAGTCTGAAGAGTACACAACCCACATACATACACATGACGATGGTGCAACAACCCACATCTTTGTATCTTAAAAGGTTTTAAAAAAAAGAAGGAGAGTACTCTTTTCCTTGTTACAAGATTTGGTTTCTCAGGCTCTTTTTGGACTTTACAGTATCTCTATTAGTGGTCTTTGGTTGGGTTAAAGATTCAGTTTTAACTTGTTTCTTGATATTTCTTGTTTTCCTTAGAGGTTTAGAGTTTGCATATAAGCGTTAGATCCTCCTCTGGATTCTTGGGTGTTCCACATTCACATAGTGGTCTAGGGTTTGTATGAGTCTTGGATTTTATCTTCTCTTTTTCCAGTTTATTCTTTGAAAAGAGAAAATAAATCCTCTTGTCTCTCTGTGTTTCCAAGCATTTTTGTCTTATGGTGCGCCCTAAATGGAGATCGTATGAAAAAGTTACAACCTCATGAAGTTAATGTACTAACTTACCCTAATGGGGCCCACATGAATTTTGGAGTCTGGAATATATGGGGCCGAGCCCACTTGGGATTTTTTTGTGGATGCAATCAAGGAACAATATGAACCTGTTGGAAACTATGAATACCAGTACATGAGATAGATCACACTGCGGCAAGGGAGGGGCCAAACAGTGATGGATTGTCGATGTTGGATGCAGGACAAATAAAAAAGAAAGGCTATTTTTGGAGGAGAAGCATGCAAGAGGAAAACGATAGCTGGAAGGAAAAGCAACACGTGTGCATGCATGGAATACCTAACGATTCTAGGGTTATGGTTTTTGTAATGCATTGTAATGGTTGGTGAGCCAAAGATATAAATAAGTAGTACTTAGGAGAGAGAAGGAGATACACAGAGGGGAAAAAAGAGAGAGAACCATAAGAATTGTATGACTCATTCAGTTGGTGAGCTAAGGAAGGAGTGAGAGAATCGATCCCAAGGGTTATATCATAGGCTGAGGCACCCAGTGTGATCTAGTCAGCCTTGCAGGGATTGAGGGACCTAAGGGAAAGAGGGAGAACTAATAATGTAACCATGCACAACGTGGGATATTTCCAAACTATAATAAAATCTTGAGAGACAGATCTTTGTGGACATATCCCAGGAGGGGGTGAACCATGGTAAAACTGTGTTATGTGACTGAATGAATGTGTCTTTGTGTCTGATTAGTTGATGAATGTTGAATGAATGAAGTAACTAAGTAGATATGGTATTTTACATGCATGCATAGAATAAATGTTATAACTAGATGTTAAATGGACTGAATAAAGGTTACAATGCACAAACACAGATCTCGCTCAGTCCCAGGTTGCAAACACCTGAGTATTGTAGCCACCTATAGAGCTATCTCAGGTGAGACTGTGCACTACACTCCATGTACTATGTTTCCTTCTGATTTTCTAGAGGGGCTGATAGTATTTAAGGGATTTTGTTGGGAAGCTTCTTAGTTCTGAACCAGGTTCAATCTGTAATGGTCAATGGGAATTGGAATTCCCCATAAGGAATCCTCAAGACCAATATAAGAAGAGTATATAGATAAAATATAAACCAACAAACGGTTTTGTTGCCGATTGATTGGAAGAAAATGGGAGTGAGCATATGAGATATGATGAAGAAGCGTCAAAAGAATGTGGGAGCAAATGACCAGAAGGTGAAAGAATGTGAATATAAAAGGGGATGTTGAGATCATGGAATCCCATGAAGGAAAATATAGAGAACTGGTTGAAAACAAAGGAGTTAGAGTTTGCGCAGAAAGATAACAGAAACCTGAAGTTAACACCACACAAATATCTGGACAAGTACGTATTTACCGACTTACATGAAGTATTTTTTTGTGATTTCCCACACATATTGCAGGAGTGGATAAAAATATTGAAATAAAACCATCCTACAAATCAGATCAGACAACTAGAGTGGAATCCTGAAGATATTGCATAGCTACAACGAGTTGATAATAAGTTTATGCGCGCAGTACATTTGTGGCTAGACAACATTGTTGCTGGATTTATCACAGAGTTTGCAGTAGATACAGCAAAGTCATACAACACATATGAACAATAAGTTTTGAAGGGACCTCGAGGTAGGTACATCAGATAATTATATACTTCCATTAAGATATTTCTATATAACAAAGGTGTAACGAAAATGAAGTGAGACAGCTAAACTTCGCTACATGCATGGGGGAAAGGGGGAAGAACTAACAGGAAAAGGAAAAATGGAAGGAGAAGGGGATAAAGGAAAGAAGGAGGAGGCCTTGGACCAATTATGATGGACGATGAACAGATCAAGTGGATCATAGAAATAGCTGGAAATACGTGCAGTGGAGTACCCTACCAATATAAGGTGAACACCAAGAAGAGATCTGTAGCCGCAAGGTAAGGATTGGAAAGTGATGAAGAGGAGGTAGAGGATCTCTGGGCTGTGGAGCAGATTGAGGAAATATTGCACACGACATATGAGAGGAAGACGAGAGGTCCAAGAGCAGAAATACAAGGAAACACTCCTATCCATATCAATGTCATTGTGGAACCCATAAACCCATGTGCGACTAATACACCAAGAAGAGCACCACCATTTAGACAACCGAATTTCGGGAGAAGGAGGATAGCAGGAAGTACATTTACACAAGCAACAACAATTGGGGGAGCTAGTTCAGGAAGCAACAGTCAAGTATCTACACTGTACAGAGGTAGTAGTTCAGAATTCAATATGGCAGGACATGATCCAACCATTAGGTTACCAAAATTCAAAGGAGAGGCATCAAAGGATCCAAAGAAGCGCCTGTTTATCTGTGAAAATATTTGGGAAGACAAATAGATCAAGGACGAGGAAAATAAAATTGCACAATTAGCTATGACTCTAAGAGATCCCACACTGGATTTATATATGAGTTTAGATGCAAACAGTCTGCCAGGGTAAACCAGAATGATTGGAGATATCAAGAAATTGTTGATAAATGAGTTCCAGAAGCCGAATTAATAGGATCAATACATGAACGAGATGATAGAGATCAGACATAAACTAGGAGAATATGTATGGGAGATTGAATAGAGATTCAAACAAATGAAGGGAAATCTAAAATACATCATGACATATATGCAACATATGAATATGTTCATCAATTCATTGTTACCACACTTGAAATATCCACTGCGAAAACAAAATTTTCAGACACGAGTAGAGGGTTTCTAGGAAGCCCTATAAATGGAAGAGAACCAATATCAGAATATAGATCCAGCCATCGAGGAGATGAAGGAGGATCTGAAGAACTTAAAATTCCAGCTAAACGAGAACAAGAACAAGGACAAAAGAGAAGTCGTTTGGTGTACCACATGTAGGACAAAAGGACACCATAAGAATGAATGTCCAACATTTGTGTAGTACATGGAAAAATGAATGTCAAATTCATTACCAATAGGAGGAATATGGTGTGAGATATGTAAGAAATAGGGTCACTATCCATACCACTGCCCAATGATTCATAAGTACTAGACAATATCAAAGAGCTCATATTGCAGTTTTTGCAAGTCAGTAGGCCACGATTATAAAGATTTCAGAACCATGGATTTGATGAGGGAAAGAACATCAGATGCAGGAAGAAATGATGAATGGGAAATCCACACCTCATTTTAATCAAGTACCATCCCCGTACAACACCACACAACAAAAATATAATACTATGCAACAACCATACAACATTGCGTAGCCGTAGTATAATACCGTATAACCACACTATAATACTGTGCAGTATAACCAAGCACCTTAGTATAATGCACCGCAAGGGGATCTACATGGCTACATAGGTGGAGGAAGAGAAAGAGGAGGCTTTGGAAGAGGTAGAGGACCAATGGTATGTCACAATTGTCAACAACCAGGACACTATGCACGAGACTGTCCACTTCCACTAGCGACCTGTATGTATTGTCGCGCATCGAATCATGACACGGAAGAATGCCCGACATTATTAGGGAATATCTAGGAGAAGAGAAATCAAAACAATTAGAATTTTCAGTGGATTTTATAAGAAGCAAGGGATGAAGTAAGAAACATCAACATAGTTACACGGGGAGGAGATAAAATAGGAAACAACGCAGTACGACAAGAGGCAACACAACACCAATGGGTGAAGAGGAATGTTGAACCAAGGAAGCAGTTTGATGCACAGAATGAGAAGGAGATGTTCAAGCAATCCATACAAGAATTCTTGAAGCTAGACAATGTGTCAACATCAACTACGCAACATATTAAGGAAGTACCAGAGTACGAGATGCCTCCATCGTTGGATCAAACCAAAGGAACACAACCCATGGGACAAGTAAGTACAATTAAAGGATTTTTTCAATCATGTGTAAAACTACTGAATGATCCATCCTCTATTAAAGTATTACAAAATATGCTAAAAATGTGTAGCATAAAAGAAGAAGGAAACCTATAACAGAAAACAGTCAATTACCTGCATACAAAGAGAAGAGCAAGTAGAGAATTCAGGCTGAACGCCAACATTAGAGATTTTAACATGGGAGATATTATACTGGATTTAGGATCCAAAGTCAATGTATTTCCCAAGAAGACATGGAAATGTATGGGAGATCCCACAATAGGATATTCACTGGTTCAGTTGAAACTAGCAAATCAACACAGAGTTCTACCAATTGGAGGACTAAAAGGAGTGACAGCAGACCTGGATGGAGTCCAGACTAAAGAAAACTTCGAAGTAATCGAGATAGTGGATGGAAAAACACCTTATCCAACATTTCTTGGCTTGTATTAGGTGCTTTATAACCAAGCCATAATCAACTTAAAGATGCAGAATATGACCTTCGAGTAAGGAGAATACAAAGTCATTATGCCATTAGACTCATCAGAAGGGGAAAGGTTCATAGAGCCTACTTGCTTGGACTTGGAGGAAATTAATCAGTTGTATAGAACAACTACGTGAGATGAATATTACGTAAACCCAACCACAGATGGGGTACTTAGTTGGCGGAGCATCACCTCATGTGCGTCAGACTTAGATATGGGCTTAGAAAATTGGAAACAAAGGTTACACGAAGTCTCCACAAGAAGATGTGAAAGAATAGATCACACAGTAAGATGGGTAGGTACAGAGATAAGGGAACCTCCAAGCTTCCATGGGGTGAATGATCTAGAAGCATTATTAACATGGTAAAAATATAAAGTATTATAAAATCATAGGATCTTAGCCCTAGATATAGCACTCAAGGCAACACCTGCGAGATGGTGGGGTGTTCACAAAGAAATAATCAAGGAATGGTACCAATGTAAACGGTTACTGCATATTAGGTTTGGCACAGAACAAGGAAGAAACTAGCTAGAGAAATATGATGGACAGGGAGCACCGATAGAACACTTGGAGAAGTGTAGAGTGTTATGGAAAATGATACCACCGGAAGAATGGTTTCACCATTTCATTCAAACATTAGAGGGCATCCCAACAAAATGGTATACAGACCAAGAAATACGTAGAGGAACTACGAGCTGAACAATATTACAGTATAACTTTATAGTCACTTTATCATTTAAGCATGAGAACCCCAACATAGACGCAACACTTAAAAAATCATAGTGGTGATATTCATTAAGGAATCAGAAGTTGAACTCATGACATAAGAAAAACATCAAAACAGACAGATAGTGAAAGAACTACTGTCATGCTACCATGTGCAAGAAGAAGGACCAGATGAAGATGACCTGTGTGATATTCAGATTGAGGAAGTTGAAGGCAAGAGAGAAGTGGAAGGTCCACCTTTGGAATCATAAGTAATTACTGTGCCAATCGAAGAAGGTCAATATTGGGACAATTGAGAATCCCAAAATGGCCAGCATTGGAGACTAATGGGATGAGAAAATAGTGGAAAGTATAACAGAGTTACTGCACGAGTACAACGACTTGTTCCCAACAAAATTCACGGAAATGAAAGGAATAACAGGAGCGTTAGGAGAAATGAAGATACTGCTCAGAGCTGAGGCAAGATCGATCAGACAACAACCATACAGACTAAACCCGATATATAAGCAAAAAGTCGAAGCTAATATAGATAGGATGTTGGAGGATGGAATCATAGAACCTATGGAAGAGTCTGAATGGGTAAGATCGATGGTAGTTCAAGAGAAGAAACAAGGGGGGATAAGAATATGTGTTGACTTGAGGAAGTTGAATGATGCATGCCTACATGACTTCTTCCCTACCATTTTCATATATGAAGTCTTGGAGAATGTAGGAGGACAAGAAGCTTATTCATTCACCGACAGATTCTCAGAATACCATCAAATCAAGATAGCACCAGAAGATAGATACAATACCACTTTTTCCACGGAATGGGGATCCTACTAGTATACAGTCATGTCGTTTGGATTACAGAATGCACCAACAATATTTTCCAGAGTAGTCATAGTTGCATGTAAAGAATTTATCCACCAGTTCCTAGAGGTATATATGGATGATTGGACACTCTATAGTATATTGAAATACCATGTAGAGGTCTTTTGGTTGATGTTAGAAATATGAAAGCAATGCCAGATATCGCTAAATATCATGAAATGCATCTTCATATCACCTTTTGGGATACTATTGGGCCATATAGTATGCAATCAAGGCTTGCTAGTATATCCAATTAAGATTGCAGTAATTGCTAACTTGCCACCACCAAAAATAGTCCGCCAATTGAGAGCGACATTGGGACACACAAGATACTACAGGAAATTTATAAAGGGGTATGCGCAGATCACTGTGCCAATGGAGAAATTGCTAAGGAAAGACACAAAGTTCTAGTGGAATGAGGATTGTCAGCATGGTCCGGATACCCTGAAAGAGAAGATGGTAACTACACCAATACTAGTATTCCCAGATTGGGAAAAGACATTCCAAGTACATGTAGATGCATCAGCCATAGAATTTGGAGCCATTATGGCACAACCAGGAGCAGGAGAATTGGACCATCCTATAGCATTTTCTAGCAGAAAAATCTCAAAATTGGAGAAAAAATACAATACCACAGAAAGAGAAGGCTTAGTGGTGGTCTACATGCTCGAGATGTTCAGGCATTATTTATTAGGAAAAAATTTCAAGATGTTCATATACCATTCAAAACTCAAATACCTCATCAACAAGCCAATGTTGGAGGGGAGGATTTGTATATGGTTATTGTTGTTCCAAGAATTTGACTTCAAAGTGATAGTCAAACCAGGAAAGTTAAACGCAGGACCTGATCACCTATCAAGGATCACTAACAGAGAGGAACCCATGAATATAGAGGACAAATTTCCTGATGCACAATTATTTTTAGAACAGATAGCTGATGAATACTGTGCAGACATCATCTAGTACTTGAGTATAGGGATTGCGCCACATGAATATAACACTGCACAGAAGAAAAATCTGGTAGCCAAGGCTATAGATTACCAGTTAATTATAGGCCACTTATATAAAATGGGTGTATATAGAATCTTGAGAAGATGTCTTCTAGAACATGAAATACCAAGGATCTTAGCAGAATCCCACGAGAGAATAGCAGGAGGACATTATGCAGGCAAAGATACCATGTAGAAGATATTGTGCACATGACTATGGTGTTCGACCATGCACAGAGACTCAAAGGAATACTTCCATAAATGTGATGTATGTCAGAGGGTTGGTAAACCAAATAGAAGGGACAAGATTCCCCTCAAACCACAAGTAACCTTGCAGGTATTCAAAAAATGGGAAATAACCCACCAAAAAAATGATTAGGAGTGAGGTACATTATCATTGCGACAGAATACCTGACAACATGGGTAGAAGCAACACCAGTAAAAGATTGTAGCACATAGACAACATCACACTTATTGTTTGAGCAAGTGATCACTAGATTTGGTTGCCCAAGTATTTTGATGAGTGAATAAGGCACTCACTTCATCAACAACACTATTAAGGATATCACTGAGGAATTTGAAGTTTATCATCAAGAGAGTACACCATGTCACTCTCAAGCAAATGGAATAGTGGAAGCCTTTAACAAAACCCTTGAAAATGCATTGATGAAGATATACAATGTAAATAGGGATGATTGGGACTTGAAGATACCAATAGTATTGTGGGCATACAGGAACACATGAAAACAATTGACAAGAAAGATTCCATTCAGATTGGTGTATGGACAAGAAGTTGTGGTTCCATTAGATTTTTTGGTAACTAATCTGTGCGTAACAACAATTACAAACATGACAGAACGAGGCGCAATATAGGAAAGGATAAATAGACTGATGATCACGGAGGAAGAAAGGATTCTAGTAGGGTTTCACCAATAAATCCAAAAAGCAAGGGACAAATCTTGGCATGACAAAAATATCAAGAGGAAAGACTTCAAGGAAGGAGACTTAGTCTTGGTGTACAATAGTAAATCCCTTCGGCACCCAGGAAAAATCAAAATGCATTGATTAAGACCATATGAAGTAAAGATTGTCATAGATGGGGGAGTGGTACAACTGAAATATTTAGGAGGAAAACAACTTAGAGGGATGATCAATGGGAGTCGACTGAAGTTGTATAGGTACAACCAACCTCCCAGCACTAAAAACAAAAAACAAAAAAAAATGAATAAAGGGGTTACTGCGCTATTGAGCACTCAATACACCCTAAAAAGTCGATGTCAAATTTTACTTTTTGGGTACCACTTGATCTTTTTCACTGACTAATTCGACTTCTTTATGAAAATGTTTCCTGTTCTTATCATTTTGTTTCTCATTTAAGTCTCTCATAATTTTCTTGAACATGCAAAAACCCATAACTTAAAATATTAACATTTAATTAAAGAATCGACAACCAAAACATTTCATCAAGTGCCGATTTTTTGGCATCGACAAACAGAAGTTGCTCTTTCACGATAAGAATCACGCAAGGATATCACCAACAACTGATTCCCTTCAACATCGGTAAATGGAGAAAAGAGTAAGTGTTGGATGAAGAAAGAAACAATATCACCAATCGTCGACTTCCAAAACTTTTTTGGCATCGGGGTTTTCGAGGACGATAACCCACAAAGAAACTACACAATATTTTTATCTCCAAAGGCCGATCCCCGATACGTTTTCAGCATCGACAATACCAAGTTTATATTAGAGTGCATGACTTGAACAAAATATCGAGTCTGACCAATACCCGCAAGCTAAGTTCCCA
This sequence comes from Picea glauca, assembly GCA_000966675.3. Lineage (NCBI taxonomy): Eukaryota > Viridiplantae > Streptophyta > Pinopsida > Pinales > Pinaceae > Picea > Picea glauca. Next base: position 143,957 of record JZKD02S1675258.1, read on the forward strand.
GTCTTCAGTGCCATGTATCCCGAGTCAGTGGCACCACATCAACGTTGTACAATGAAATCGATCGACGTCAGAGGTTTTTCATAGAATGATATCAATGAAATACAAAGTAACTCAGAGCACCACTAAGTATAAAATCAAGGATAACTTACAAGAAAATTTTCGACAAAGAACACAGTAGATGAACACTCAAAGAGAAGAAACAATGCATTTGACCGCTACAACCAGAATCCTTTCGTCAAAGTTTCAAGACTTTATATTAGATTTCCTTTGAGCTCAGGTTACATACAAGAGACACTCTCTACACCTTTTGGTCCAACCAACCTGGTTTACATTAAGAACATGAAAACTTTCACAGACAAAAAAAGGAAAACTATCAAAATTGTGTGTTACGTCTGAGAATACAAAATAGATTTCATCAATCATGCCTCTTCTACGCGCAGAATTTCTCCTTGGCTTCTTGGCGCACCCTGAGATGTTGTCATTTTATGTTCTTCCAAAACCCTTTTTTATGTGTGTAGCTGCATGATCATATCTTTCACTTCTCAAAGTTGTCTCTTGTGCCAAGTTAGGTTCCCTTCACGACCTTGTGGTGCTGACACCTCAAGGGTCTTTACTGCCAATTGTCGTCTTAATTCTCTATTTTCCTAGTAGAGTTCAGCAATGGAAATTTGTGCCTACTCCAGCTGCTGATTCAGATCTCGAACGTTATAACACAAGGCATTTTTCCTCCTCGTTATGCTCCTTCTTCCCCGAATTGCAGTTTCGACAGGCTCTAGCTGGATAGCGCGTATAAGTAATTCCTCGGCGACTGATTATGTGCACGACAAAATCAAGATTTGATTTTCCCCAACTTCCTTATTCTTCTTGGGCATTCCTCTCCTTTAAGGTATCTGTTGTTGAGGAATCATGGCTTCCAACCTTCGTCCTTCTGGCGTAACTTCTTCCACTTCGGCCTCCACACAGGGCGATACCATCATTTCCGCACAAGGGTGGGAACCTTCCTTTGAAGCCTCGGGAATACCCGCTGCAAATAAGAATGAGTCCCAGTCATTTTGTGGCTCAAGCCTGGCGCTTCAGTTGCCTTGTAGGCCCTGCATTGCATTTTGAGGAGTTCCCATGGTGTGACAACATATCTTCCTTATATGTGGGGGACTTGACAAGGGCCCAAAGCAAAGAATTTGATCATTCTGGGATCATGAGAAAAATTACCAGGAGTACATAAGCTCGACTGGTAGGTAGAACACATGCAGAACATACAAAATTTATAACAGAGTAGGCAGTGAGTCAAAATGTTCCAGGGAACACTGAATTCCTAGAGACATACTGTCACATACTGAAAGGTATCTAAAACATACTGTCACTAACCTAGAAACCCCAAATGAACCATCATCAATGGATTTCCCTGTGCTAGGAAATTATTCCTACGATTCCTACTTTAGGAACTTCTTCCCTCTTTCATCCGATGTCCCTCTCACTCAGAACTCTGAAATGATTTTTCACGAGGCGTTTCCCACAGTGGCAGAAGAAACCCTCTTCTATCAGCAACTTGTGTTAGAAATAACATATCTAGAAGGAGTAAAAGAGCAGAGTAATAAGGAAGGGGAAGATGACACGTATTGCCCACAAGCTTGGACCCTATAATTTGATGGATATAAATCACAGGAAGGGTATGGGGAATGGTGCATCCTCACTAATCCAAAGGGTAAACGTCACCTCCTATCCTATATACTTGAGTTAAAGAAAGCCACAGACTTAAATGTCAATGAATTAAAGGTTTCCGGGGATTCTGAAATTATCGTTAGAGAAGTAAGGAATATTATACATTGTAGCTCCCTGCACCTAAATAATTATAAATAGGAAGTGCATAGGTTGATAGAGAATTTTTAAGATTTCAATATTACAACAATCCCTAGAGCAAATAATTGTCAAACAGTTGGCTTAGGTTGATGGATATTTGGTATGGATTGTTGGTTTTCATTGATGTCAACTATTGGAGAGTGATATTGTATATTTATGTCAGCCCTTAGTGATTGATTTCAACCCTCATTGATGTCAACTATTGGAGAGTGATATTGTAGATTGATGTCAACCCTTAGTGATTGATGTCCACCCTTAGAGAAAGTATGGTAGCGAATTCCAGTAGCACAAAGGTTTGGGTAATAGAACCAAGTTTTTTTTATGTAAATATGACTCATTATTGTCTTGTCATGGTTTATAATAAGTACAAATGGATTAACTCCAAATTGGTCCCCTTATGGTGAAATCCATCACAGGAAGAGGCTCTGCGGATTGAGTTATCCTAGAAGTATGGTTAGAGAATCCATGCTTATTTGTGGAATAATGAGATGAAGGTCGGTGAATTTTTTTATTTAAACTATCCTAGATGGATAGTGATTTTCATGCCATTTCTGGTGGTATGTGGAACATCACATAACTCCTCACGGTTAGAGAGTTATGGCCATGAGAAGTTGGATAACCTAGGTTTGGGTAATGGACCCAAGTTTGTTTGATGGATAACGGTATGATTTTTGATATATTTTCAGGTAATACTATTCTATATGGATATTAAATTTCATTCCATTTCTGGTGGTATGTGGAACGTCACATAACTCCTCACGGTTTGAGAGTTATGGCCTTATGAAGTTGGAGGACCCTCACATGTCATCTAGAAGCCCCAAAAGGTCAAAGAAGTCAAAGTGGTTTGAGATATTTTAAAAGGTAAATAATAAAGTAAAGTGATGAGTGTATTATAATTCAAATTGAATACAAAATAAATTATTTTAATAATAAATTTAATGGAGAAATTAGAAGTGGGTTAACCCTAAAATAAGGAAAGTGGGCAAATTGACCTAGAAGATGTTTTTAAGGAAGCTAATTAGAGAGTATAAATAAGAGGCAAGGCTCTCTCATTTTATATCAAACTTGAGAATATTGAATATATATAGGTGTCTAAGGTAACCAAAGGATATCTATCTGAATTTATGAGGAAAGGTGAAGAAAGCAAGGCCGGAATTCAAGGATGGATAAATTATTTTGATGATCCTTTCTAAGGTATGTTATTTATAGGACATCTCACCATTTTCTCAATAACTTTTTTTCTAGAACGATTCAGACCGTGAAATTTCTATTCCATTGAGGAAACATATCCAAGTATCTTTGGTAAAAAATTCCGCTTGTGTATCGTTGTATTTTTGGAGTTACACTCCGTGTAAAATAGAGTTTCTGGCTAGTCCCAAAACTAGTCTAAAACAGGTGTTTCGGGTAAAAATGTCATAACTTCTTCATAACAGATCCAAATTCAGTAATACCAAATGTTTTGGTTATAGTACCATATGTATTATTTTTTATAACTATTTCATATCATTTCAAAAAATATTCCATGTGGGGCATGCTCTACAAGGTTGATCTCTATAATAAGACAGAATTCAGCAAGGTATGCCATTATTGTTATAAATCCTTTTCTGAAAGGTTCCAAGTAGTGACACCTGGAGGAATTGCATAAAAAACACTAAAGAACATTGTGTATTAGTTTCATATATTTATTCATTACAGGTACAAAGTTATGATTATTTAAAGTTAGGGTTGTTGACTAATCCAAAACTAGGCATGTGAGACTAAAGAAACGTTTGATGAAAATGATAGTCTCTTATTGTTAAAGTGAAGGAAGGTTTGTATGAATGTGATCATATACACCAGGTATATTACATATTTAAAAATCAGATTTGGATGATGAAATTGATGAGGGAATTTGGTTGAGGTACATGTCGAGTACATGGTTGAGACAAGTAGTTGATGAGTTGGCACATACATGAGGTGTATAGTTGATGATGTTTGTACATATTGATGAGTAGTTGATACATGATTGGTACATACTTGGTACATGGTTGGAGGCACTTGTTAGTAGTATTGTTGACACATGGTTTATGGATTATGTAGCATACTTGTATTATTAGAAGCACATATTGATCTTGGTGATGATTATGAGTTGTTGTGTTATGCTTGGTTGATGCACATATTTGAGAGTTGTCTTGGTGATTGATATTGGTGAGTAGATATTATTTGGTTGATAAAATTGATGAGACAGGTTGTTTGGACAAGCTATTGTGATAAGTTGTTGTGACAAGTTATTTGTATAGGTTTGGTGCATGGTTGATGCACTTGTTCATGATACAGGTTGAGGTACAGGTTGGTGCATGGTTGATGCACTTGTTTATGGTACAGGTTGGTGCATGGTTGATGCACTTGTTTATGGTACAGGTTGATTACAAGTTGAGGTACAGGTTGGTGCATGGTTGATGCACTTGTTTATGGTACAGGTTGATTATAGGTTGACGTACAGGTTGATGCATGGTTTAGGTTATTGGTATAGGTTGATTGGTACAGGTTTACAACAGTATATCTCACAGTGATAGTGTGAAAATGGTTCCATCATTCTACTTATATGTTAGGGCGGTTGGACGGGGAAAGGATAGGTGGTTGTAGCCACCTTCCAGTTTTAGCCGGAGAACATAGGGGGTTGTAGACTCCTTCTGGTTGTAGCCAAAGAATTGGGGAGTTGGAGCTTCCCTCAGGTTGTAGCCCGAGAAACTAGGGGGTTGGAGCCTCCTTCCAGTTGTAGCTGGAAAACAAAGGAATTTGGTGCTTCCAATGAATGTAATTATTCAATACATATAAGAAAAATCATTTTGTGGTTTTCTCCCGCTTTGGGTTTCCACGTAAAAAAGTTGGTGTACTGTGTATGTGTATGATTTTTCATTTGTTCATTGCTTATTTACTTTGCAGTTATTGGATGATAATGATACATTGATATAACACTTGGATTATATGGTTAAAAAGGATTATATTTCTCTATTACTAATTCACCCCCCTCTCAATATTCCAATGAGAATATCCTCATTGATTCCCTGGCCACAACTACTTCAAGGCTGTCACCTCTAGAGGACTATGAAGCCTCTCGGTTCACTGTGGAGATAATCTACAAACCATCGGTGCCTAACAACATTTCTAATTGGAAGGCCTTTGAAGGGGATGAACAGATCATAAACTTTCTGACTAACGAAGATAATTTTAAGGACTTAACTATTGACGACGAAGTATTCTAGGAAAAATCAATGAAAATTGATCCTCGGACAAGTCAACCAACTGACAAATCAAAGTCTCACACAATCCTGAGGGGGATAGCTAACTTAGAAAATATTTTTGACCTGAGAGAACAATTTAAGGGGCCCAAAAATGCGAAGACCAGTATTTCTTGTCCCATGCATGAAACTATAAATCTTGGAACCCCGGAAAACCCAAAAAATATAAACCTCAATAAGACTATATCCAAGGAGGAAAGGAAGGCTTATCTCAAATTGTTTAGACAATATCAAGATGTCTTTGCATGGTCCTACTGAGATCTAAAAACTTATGATACCTGTATCATCCAACACACTATCCCATTAAAACCCGAAGTGAAACCCTTCCAACAGAAGCTCTGAAAGTATCACCCATCCCGGGAACCTCTCATGTGTTAGGAGTTGAAGAAACTTTTGGACGCTAAAATTATCTTCCAGGTTAGGAATTCCGCGTGGGTAGAAAATTTGGTTCCTATAAGGAAAAATTCTGGAGAAATCCTCTTATGCATAGATTTTAGGAACCTCAACAGAGCTTCAGAGAAGGACAACTAACCAGTCCCACCAATGGAACAACTCTTGCAAACCATGTCTGGATCTGAAATTTTCTCCTTGCTAGATGGTTTCTCAGGTTACAACCAAGTTCTGGTTTCAGAGGAAGACCGTTTGAAAATTGCCTTTCGAACCAAGTGGGGAACGTTTTCTTACAAACGCATGCCTTTTGGGTTAATCAATGCAGGAGAAACTTTCTAGAGGGCTATGGATGTAGCTTTTCGGGGGTTAATCAACAAGTGTGTAGTGGTTTACTTGGACGACGTGACCGTGTATTCAAAGAATAGAGAAGAACGCATCCAACACTTGGCCCAGATTTTTGAAAGGTGTAGAAAATACAGTATATCCTTAAATCCAAAGAAAATATTTTCGGTGTCGAAGGGGGTAAGATCCTAGGCCACATTATATCTCAAGTAGGAATTCCCATAGACCCAGAAAGGATTAAGGCCATATATCAACTCTCGTTGCCTCACAACAAGAAATCTATGTAGTCATTCTTCGGGAAAATAAATTTTGTGAGAAAGTTCACTCCCGATTTCGCAGAAACTATCAAGCCCTTACAAAAGATGATCCCTAAAGATGTCGAATTTAAGTGGGATTATGAATGAAAGAAGGCCTTCAATGACATGAATAACGCTATATCTCAAGCCCCCGTGTTGCAAAGTCATGATTTCAACAAAGATTTCTTCCTCTACACTTTCACCTCCGATCAATCGTTAGCTGCGGTTTTGACTTAGAAGGATGATGACAACAACGAGGCCCTGGTGTCGTTCATGAGCACTAACCTCCAAGGAGCGGAACTAAATTATCCTGCTATAGACAAACATGCTTATGCAGTCTACAAAGTAGTAAATCATTTCAGATCTTACATCCTTAAGAACCATACCAAAGTAATTGTACCCCACCCTGCAGTCCTATCCCTATTTACGCAACAGGAGATGGGGGAAAGAAGAGGGAATTGGATGGAAATAGTCCAAGAGTTTGATCCGGACATAAAACCTGCTAAACTAGTTAAAGGACAAGAATTATGCAAACTGGCAATTGAAGCTCAAGACCAAGTGAAGACCCCGGATGGGATAATGAAATCAAACTATGGTGTGGTGAAGCGTCATACATTTCCCCAAGGGAAGAGTCTTGGTATGAGAAATTCAATTATCTCCTACATCATGGGACTTTCCTAGAAGACCTAAATCCTAGGGAAAGGAGAGCTCTTAGGTTAAAATATCTGCAATATCACCTCATAAATTTGGTACTCTTCCGGGTTAATTATGATGGGGTACTTTTAAGATGCCTCGAATGTGAAGATGCAGACAAAGTTTTGAAGGAACTCCGTGATGGCCCTACCGAAGGACATTTTGCAGGAGACACTACTACTCATAAGATACTGAGAGATGGCTATTATTGGCCCACTTTGTTCAAATATTCCCACGCATACGCTAGAAACTGTAAAATTTATCAATTAAGCATTGGGAGAGAGAGGAGGGCAGCAGTTCCACTCCAACTGATGATCGTTTCTATGCCTTTTGAGCAATGGGGGTTAGATATCATAGGAGAGATTACACCAATCTCTTTGAAACAACATAAGTACATTCTTACTGCCACTGATTATTTCACAAAGTGGGAAAAATCCATTCCTCTAACTCACGTAAACGAGAAGGTAGTGATCCAATTCATAGAACAACAATTAATCACAAGATTTGGTGTCCCTTATGTTCTTGTTTTTGACAACGCAACTTACTTTTCTTCCACCTTATTAGCAGAGTTTTCACTAGAAAAAGGAATCATAATTAGATACTCTGCAAATTATTATCCACATGGAAACAAAGTGGAAAAATCAACTAATAAGAACCTGGTAAGGATATTGAAGAAAAGGGTTGCACATAACCAAAGTAATTGGCATAATTTACTCCACAATTCTTTGTGGGAAGATAGAGTCACACCCAAGCAATCTATAGGAAATTCCCCATACTTTCTAGTATACGGATAGGAAGCCATTCTCCCGAACGGGATTTATCTTCCATCTCTTCAATTGGCCCAATATTCCGGAAGACAACATTCATCAGTCCTACAACAAAGAATTGACACTCTGCTCATGCTGGAAGAAGAAATGGAAAAATCCAAATCAACATTCATATCCCACCAATAGGTCGTTAAAATATGGTTTCACAAGCATAAGGCTAAAGAGAATAATTTTGAAGGAGACTTAGTCCTAAAATGGGCCAGAGCAAATGATCCTAAAGAAAAAAATTCTAAGTTTCAGAATCTATGGCTCGGACCTTTCCAGGTGGTTGAGAAGATTGGTGCAGGCACTTATCGGTTACAGAATCTGAGGGGAGAACCTAATACGCTCCCAGTAAATGGCCAAGCCCTAAAACAATATTTTCATCAATAAAAAAAATAATAATAATAAAATAAAAAATAAAAAATTCTTTTGTTGAGTTTTACTTTATGTTTTGTGTGTATGTTTCATGAGTTTTGTTTCGGCTAGCTCGATTGTAGATTTGCCTTTATTTTCTTTTGCTATTTTGATTTCTTCACTTTTGAAGGTTGTGTTTAGAAAGACAATGGTTGACCTCAAATCATGCGATATAGCGAACTCTGCTCCTAAATCATTGCTCACATACAACACAAGAAGCGTCAAGGAACCTACGTTTGTTTCAAAGGGTCCTCTAACCTACGCAAATGAACAACTTTGGATAAATGTAGAAGTGCCTAACCGGTGGTCTGGTGAAACCTTAAGGGAAAGTTGGAAAGATGAAAATGACTACATGAACCCCAAATACAAAGCTAGAAATGGATTCACCTTAACCATCTCACGTTGGAAAATAAACAAACGCCATCCTCTCCCACTCGCTCGGGGGATTTTGTTGAAATAAAACTGATTTTATCAAATGAATGAATAGTAGGAGAGGGTATGCAGATAAGTCTGCTAGGGCTATGGACGCTCATTGGAAGTGGAGCAAGGTCTGTGATGTCGGGGTGACTCTGTCGGGGCTATGGACGTTCACTGGTAGTAGAGAAACACCGTAGCAAGTGAGTAAAGGTAACTAAAGGCTCCATGCCAGTGAATAATTTACTAGAATTTTGTAGAAGAGGGCATGAGTCAAGGTTACAGGAAACAAAGGAAGAATAAAGGTTAAAAACCCCACAAGAAGACCTGGAAGCATGAACCAAAGAAATTCAAAAGCAAAGGTAAAAGAGGATCTGATTTAAAACCAGTTAAGTTCTCCACCATCTTTCACATCAGCCGAGTCTGAAGGAAGAACATAGATTCTACTTCAACTAGTAAGTCTCCATTTGTTGAGCACTCAACACACCCTAAAAAGTTGATGTCAAATTTTACTTTTTCGGTACCACTTGATATTTTTCACTGACTAATTCGACTTCAGTATGAAAATGTTTCATGTGCTTATTATTTGTTTTCTCATTTAATTCTCTCAAAGTTTTCTTGAACACACAAAAACCCATAATTTAAAATATTAACATTTAATTAAAGAATCGACAGCCAAAACATTTCGCCGAGTGCCGATTTTTCAGCATCGACAAATGAAAGTTGCTCTTTAGCAATAAGCATCACACAAGGATATCACCTACAACTGATTCCCTTCGGTGTCGGTAAAGGGAGAAAAGAGTAAGCATTGGACAAAGAAAGAAATGATATCACCGATCATCGAATTCTGAAATGTTTTCGGCATTAGGGTTTTCGAGGACGATAACCCACAAAGAAACTACGTGATAGGTTTATCTCCAAAGGCCGATCCTCAATACCTTTTTGGCATCGGTAGTCCCAAGTTTATCTTAGAGTGCACAAATTGAACAAAGTCCTGAGTCCGACCAATACCCGTGAGCTAAGTTCCTGGTCTTCAGTGCCATGTATCCTGAGTCATTGGCGCCACGACAATGCCGTACGATGAAATCGATCGGCGTCAGAGGTTTTTCAAAGAAGGATATCAATGAAAATACAAAGTAACTCGGAGAACCACCTAGTATAAAATCAAGGCTAACTTACAAGAAAATTTTGGACAAAGAACACAGTAGATGCACACGCAAAGAGAAGAAACGATGCATTCGATCGCTACAACCAGAATCCTTTCGTCAAAGTTTCAAGACTTTATATTAGATTTCCTTTGAGCTTAGGTTATGTTAAGAACCAAATATCAATATAGCATAGAAAAAACTCAGAAAAAGTACTCAACGCCTTGAAAAAGAGATAATTTCATATAATAATCCTCTTCGAGGGGGCAACCTCCTTTTAGCCCACTTAAATGTTCAAGTACAAGATGATTACAAATGAAAATGTCTCCTTGGTATATATAGGATACTAGGACGTATAATTACAACTAATGGAATAAAATCGACATAAATAAAATAACATTACTAATGTAATATGCCCCAATTAAGGGGTAATGAGTAGATAGTAGGGCTTAACATGCCTCTCCCCTTGAGACAAGTGTTGGTATAAGTACAACTAATGGAATAAAACTGACATAAATAAAATAACATTACTAATGTAATATGCCCCAATTAAGGGGTAATGAGCCAATATGAGGGCTTAACATGCCCCTCCCCTTGAGACAAGTGTTGTCCACAATGCTTGAGTAACTCTAGATGCTTCTGTATAAAAGACTCATCTTCCCAAGTGGAATCTTCAGCCGGTAGTTTCCTCCATTAAATGAGATACTCTGAAATGGATCTATTCCTTGGTGAATTCATGTGTCAGTGATGGCTTCAAGCTCCAATATGATTTTTCCTTCCTCTTCAAGTTATGGCAATACAGTTTGAACTAGGATCTTGTCACCTACAACCTTCTTTAATCATGAAGCATGGAAAAATGGGTGTACTTGTGAATATGTAGGCAACTCCAATGTGTATTCCATAGTACCAATCTTTTGCAACACCTTATAAGGGCCATAGTACTTTGGTGATAATTTATTATC
>JZKD02S1675258.1:164561-186648 GCA_000966675.3 Picea glauca
ATTGGGTCTTCTTACATCCTCCTTATTCTATTTTATTGAAAGGTCTTATTAATATTGACCTTTATTACATCTGAATACATTGATCTACCTATGTGCGGGTTAGGACCTTAACATGATCGCACCATATAAGTACTTAACAAAGAGTAAGGGCCACAATCCGAAGATCATCCCTCAGCAATGGACGATGAACCTTGCGCAGTCTACTCTGGTCAACTTCATGAAAATACCGCACTTCGACAGACATCAGGAGGTGACTACTTGTGTGAAATTGATGCTAGAAGGTTACCATGGAGGATACCTATGGTTGAATAGTCACATAAATCTTGATCCGGTGTTGATCAACAGGATTACCGGGCTTATCATGAAGGGCCCTGATCCCCATGAGTACTACCCTGGGAAGACCGCGGACTGCATGCTTTCACAGAAGATTAAAGAGGTGTATGGCAATGTTGAAAAAGGCACATGAGGTTACAAGTTCACCTCTATCGAGAGTGGTGCAGTGCACCTCGCATGTTAGCTGATATTAGGGAAGCTGATCTGTAAGAATAAACCTATGCAAGTATCAGGCTTCATAGTGGACCTCACCGGAAAATGTGCAGAAGGATTCCAGATGAATTGGGAAAAGTATTTGGTCAATCAACTAGAGATTGACTGTAGAGAAGCCCAGGACCAGGGGCATGAATTCCATTTCAGCTGGTCGCTGATATTGATTGCCTTTGTTGCATGGGAGCTATTGGAAGGCACAACTTTCCCAGACCTCGCCCCATTCGAACTGTTATCTGCGAAGTTTAGTACCTTGTGGTACTCGACAGACATGAGCAAGCAGTGGCAGTCAAATGCCATTTTTCACAGATACTATAACCAACTAAAAGAAGTTATAGGGGGTGCACCTCGCATAACCCTGAACACTTTACAAAGGTTTTGACCTTTGATAAAGTTCAACGCGGACCGCCACTTTATTTACCTAACTCCACACACTGATGAACACCAGGAACAACTCCAGTCCTATTATAATATGGTTGAAGAAGACTTAGAAGAAATCACCAAGGAATGGTCAGCGGACCTCCTTGTTCCAGCAGATCCAATAGACATTTCAGATATTGATAGCCCAGAAGCTATGTAGGATACACCTGGGCCTAGTAAGACAAAGAAGACAAAGAAGATAAAGGAGATGAAGAAAACTGAAGAGGTTCAAGATGTGGATAGTCGCTCTGTAAGGACAGCTTCCGTCACACTAGATCAAGAAGGTAACAATGAAGACTTAGAGGAAGTCGAGCAGCAACCAGAAGACAAAGTCAAAGTTCTAAAGAAGAGAAAAGGGTCACCTTCAAAGTCTTCCTCTAATAACAAAGCCAAAGCGATTGTGACCAAGATGAAGACCACTCTCAATCTAGATGACTTCAGCTTTCTCCTCGAGACTTTGAATGAAGCTATAAAAGAGATTACAAAAAAGAAGGAGGCCAAGCAAGAAACAATGCACGACAAAATTGAAACTGAACTTCGAGGAGTACAATGATCCCTCCAGTCTATCCGCACAGTCCCCACTGTACCTATGCCAAAAGGAACAACTGAAGCAAGAGACGAGTTAGTTCAACTTCACAGGATTACCGACCTAGTCGAAGTATGCCTTCGGAAAGCAGAAGAAGTAACAGCACAGGCCACCCAGGCCCTAAAGCACGCACACGAGGAAATCATAGAGAAGCACCAAACTGCACAGTAGGAGAAGCAGGCCATCCAAGAGAAGTATGATAAATAACGCACAAGGATCCAGAAATAAAAGGAGTAGCTGCTCGCGAAGCAGATCAGGATCGAAGAAGCTATCAACAGAGAATTTCGCTCTATGACTAGCTTAGAACAGAAGGCAGAAGAGCCCATAGAATGCCAAGTAATGAAGCTTGCTAAAGTCATTCAGCAACTTCAACAAAGAGTAGTAGAACTAGATCTCCAAGCTATATCGAGCACCCCACAAGAAGAACGCAACCAGCAAGAAATAACTACCCGCAGTACAGTAGAAAGGATCAAAGGACTCACTGAAGAATGCAAACAACTAAGTACCAGAAGTGCGTAGATACATGAGAGCCTGACCAAGAACCCAAAATTACATAAACTGGAGTCGCAGCTTCAGGAGGCGAAGCAGTAGGCAGATAGACTTCAGATGCAGTTGAAGCCCCTACCAACCATAGAGAAAATGAAGAGGTCTCACGAACATCGTGTCGTACAGAAACATATTCATATGATCCAGAGAAAGGTCATGGAAGTAACACAGCAACTTCAACCTTTGCAGGATAGGGCATGTCAACTATTCTTAGAGATTGAAAGCCAAGGGACAGACTTGGAACAAGTTGTGAACACGACAGAACAATGCTTAGAAGGACCAGTTAGTAATACACTCATTCAGGAGTTTACCGAGAAAGAAGCACTAGCAAAGAAATAGGTCGAAGCAACTTGAGTGAAGATCGAGGCCTTCGAGGCAGAGTGACCCAGAGAAGAGTGACTCAGGGCAAGTCACATGTGAGTGTTGGGGGCCTGTTGGCCCTTGACCAAGTTTTGAAGAGTACTTGTTCATATTTGACCACTTTTGGGACTGTGACAGCTTGCCAAGGAAGGAGCACAACGCGAAGCAAAAAATAAGGAAGCAATACCTATTTTGAGATCCAATTTAGGGTTTTGGGTTGATGTAATGGGAAAGGGATGTCGTCCCGTGGGTTTACCCATGTTTAGGCCCATTTTGTAATCTATAAATAGGCAATATAGATAGTAAGATAGGGGAGATAGTAATGTAATACATCTGCATGGTGTACGAATGAAATCTTAGTGCTAGCATTTGGATCTGTGTGATCGGATGTATCTTAGAGAGCTCTGTGCATGAGATCGGAGGGCTAAGTGTCGATCGTTATAGTTGGATGTTCAGGAGTGAGGAAGAAGGATCTAGTGAGTTACACAGATATTTTGTCCTATGCGAAGTAGGGATCATTAAAGCTTTGTGTTGTAACTGCTTGACCAAGATAATATAAAGAAGACTTTGTGGACATAGCCCCAGGGTGGGGTTGAACCACGATAACTGTGTGTATGGTGCTATGTGCTTTGTTCTTATGTGTTTACCCCTCTCTCTTGCCAAGTGCTCTGATATGTTTTGATAGATCTATTGATGCGTTGAGATTATGAGATATGAATGCATGCTAGATATGATACATAAGATGCTAGGTGCTTAATCTATTGAGTATAACGTGTTTATCATTGCTAAGTGATAGATCTGAGTAATTACTGCGGTGCTCTGTGCTTTCTGCAAAGTGTATTAATGAATCTATGTTAGGAAATAACTCATGTTAAGTGCACTGTAAGAAAGATAATTACAGATCTATGTCCTAGCTAAGGTTGTAGACACCTGAGTCTTGCAACCACCCCTGCCTCTACCTCGGGTGAGACTTCATCTGCTTCACAGGTGTTGCTAAAAGGGTCGGTAGTGAGGGATTTGTTGGTTCCCTCTTGAGCGTTGAACCCTGGGTCTGCCCCTGTGCCAACAACATACATCACAGGGATTCCATCACAGGGGGAGACACCTAGACAGTTCCTCGAGGACAAGATGAAGGAGAAGGAACTGGTCGAGGAAATGAAGAAGAAGTGTGGTACTGAAAAGGGGTCGTGAAGAATCATAATCAAGCATATTAGTGATGCAGTGACAAGAATGGCCACAAAAATTATGGCATGCAAATTACTTAGAAAATGCCGCAAGGAGGAAGTCCCTGTCAAGGTTCTTGCAACTCAAGAATAGTGTGCGGAGGGAACCACACTCAGCTGGGCCCTGTATTTACTGAATTTGTTCCTGGAAGACTACAAGGATGTGCAGGATTTGGGGACATAATTTCACTATTCATGGCTACTCATCTTGATAACCTTGATCAGATGGAAGGAGCCTAATTAAGGAGGAAGTCCATGTTGGTGTTGTTGCAACTAAAGCATAGTGTGCATAGGGAACCACACTCAGCTGGGCCCTGTATTTGTTGAATTTGTTCCTGGAAGACTACAAGGACGCGCAAGATTTGGGGACATAATTTCACTATTTATGGCTACTCATATTGATAGAATTGATCGGATGGAAGTAGCCTAAGTATTCATTATTTACCACAAGAACCAATCCTTTCCACACAACGTGATACCTATCATTGTGGTGTGCTTCAGACCCAAAAAAATGAAAGGCAAATGTAGCCACATTCGAAGGGTATCACAACAACCTACATGAGATCATCACCAACACTTGGCAAGTGATGCCCGAATTGGTTTCCCAGTATCAGGGCATAGCCAAATTCAAATAAACTAGACATGCAATGTGGATCCAAGTGTGGAAGGATCCCGACAATCAATGGCTACAACTGCACTACTGCATCAAGGAGGAGGACATAGAGATGGTCATCAAGGATTGGAACGATGACTGGATGATTCCAGTCTTGAATCAAGAAATTCCCGTAGATATGAAGGAAGAGGTAGAGCAGGGACAAACACCTGTCGAAGAGACAACAATTCCCAAGAAGCCAAGTACAGGTCAAAACAAGGTGCAACAGAAAAAAGGGGGGGTGTCTAAGAAAGGAACCCAGGTGGAGAAGAAGAACAACAAAAAGACACCATAGGTACTACGGAAGAAACAAATTGAGACAGCATAGGGAACCACATCAAGTGATACTCAACAGGAGCAAGGCCAGACCAAGAGGCCAGTCATACAAACAAGGGGTGCGCACAAGAAAGATAAGGCTCACAAAACGCCCCCAGAATACATGATCATGGAGGATGATGCAGACCTTGTGGCCCAAATGGCCCAGGATTGCACAGTGGAGGATTTTGAAAATGATCAGTGCCAAAGGGATAGGATTGAGGAGGAGTTGGCATACATGAGGTATCTCCTCCAACTGATCAAATAAACATATAAGGTCAGTAGAGGCATAGAAATAGTCCCATGAGCATCACAGGTAGGAGATGAGGTTGGATCAAGAGAGCAGGACAGGATCCAAATGATATCACAACTGATCTCGACATTTTATGTCATACCCAACATGTTGTGCATGGATGAAATCATGGGGTAGACACCCCTGAAGGATTTGGCCCAAATACAGTTGGTAATGATGTGGATACCAACCAAGGCCATGTATAAACTGTAAATAAGTGTCACATAGGAGGTACAGTCAAGCACATGCACATACGTAGCAGAATTACAGCAAACAAAGGACAATCAAGACTCATTGGAATTGGTACTCAAGCAGGCCAAGATCGAGACCAAAGATGAAAAATACCGTGCGGATAGGATGAAGAAGGAATTGGCAGTAGTATATGAGAAAATTCCAAAGAGCACACAGGAAGCAGAGCTCACGGTGACACAAAAGATTGATCAGATTGTGCAGACATGCAGGATATTGAGCACCTACGAGAACATCTCATACCTACCACTCTGCTAGAAGTGAAGGAGAAGAGGAAGCGGGAAGCAACAACATAGATAAAGGAGATAGAATGACAAGTCCACGCGGAAACCGACTTGTTTGAGAAGGAAACACAACTATGGACGAAGCTAGAAGAGGATCAACATGTCCAGTAGTGGGACTAGGAAAAATAAAGGATAAGCATAGATATCCAAGACCTCAAGCAGAGGTAGAAGACAATGTCGAACACGAAGAGCATCAAAGGAGTGAACAATATGAAGAAACTTTAGGAAAAACTCATAGTTGTGTAGACATAGAAGAAGGAACACCAAGCTCAAATGGAACCACTCTAGTAGTGGGTAGCAGAGGTCAATTGTGCAGGCGGAAGATGAAAAAAAGAATATGGCACAAACTCAGGTAGAGTGCACAGGGATGATTAACGATGAGATTGTAGTGTAGGTATTGGACACACTCAAAGAGAATACCATGCAGGCTCAAATGCAAGAAAATGATCTCACTGAGAAGTTCCAAGCGATTGTAGGAGAGATCAACGAAGCGCACAAGGTTTAGGTGGCTTATGACGAGCCACATGTTAGTGTTGGGGGCATGTTGGATGCAAGTCGAATTGGAAAGAAAGGCTATTTTTGGAGGAGAAGAATGCAAGAGGAAAAATATAGCTAGAAGGAAAAGCATAACGCGTGCTTGCATGGAATACCTAACGATGCTAGGGTTATGGTTTTTGTAATGCATTGTAATGGTTGGTGAGTTGAAGATATAAATAAGTAGTACTTAGGATAGAGAAGGAGAGACACAGAGGGGAAAAAAGAGAGAGAACCATAAGAACTGTATGACTAATTCAGTTGGTGAGCTAAGGAAGGAGGGAGCGACTCAATCCTGAGGGTTATATTGTAGGCTCAGGAGCCTGGTGTGATCTATTCATCCTCGCAGGTATCGAGGGGCCTGTGGGAAAGAGGGAGAACTAATATTGTAACCATGCACAACATGGGATATTTCCAAACTATAATAAAATCTTGAGAACCAGATCTTTGTGGACGTATCCGAGGAGTGGTTGAACCACGGTAACACTTTGTTATGTGACTAAATGAATGTGTCTTTGTGTCTAATTAGTTGATGAACCTTGAATGAATGAAGTAACTAAGTATATATGGTATTTTTCATGCATGCATAGAATAAATTTTATAACTAGATGTTAAATGCACTGAATAAAGGTTACGACGCACAAACATGATCTCACTCATTCTCAAGTTGCAAACACATGATTATTGTAGCCATCCATAGATATATCTCAGGTGAGACTGCGCAGTAGACTCCATGTGCTATGTTGCCTTCTATTTCTCCAAAGGGGCCGATAGTCTTTAAGGGATTTTGTTGGGAAGCTTCTTAGTTATGAACCAGGGTCAATCTGCAATGGTCAATGGCAATCATAATACCACATAAGGAATCCTCAAGACCAGTAGAATAAGAGCATATAGATAAAATGAAAACCAACAACAACACCACACTCACATCCATACAACATTGGGTGGCTTCACCAGGGCTGCGATCTTCGTGTCATCCAATAGTGTCGATTTTCATATGACATCCAACCCTTCAAAAATGAGCTATTATGTGATGTTTCCCCACTGGATGTATGTGATGTTCTCTTAGGCCAGACATATATGTGGAAGTGCCATGTTATTTGTTAGCACCATGATTTTCATAGCCAAGGTTATAGTTTTTTCAACAATTTGCAAAGTCATGCATGTTAGCACCCATATTATTTTTATGATTGCCAGCATCTAATGTCTCCAAGGGTCAGTTTCAAAAGGAATCTTATCATTTATTTGTTCCATTTCCATTTGAAATTGCGCTCTACAAAATTTTCTATGCGCTGCGCAGAGCACTTCACCGCACAAAGGATTCTGTCGCACAGTGGATTTCGTCACGCAGTGGGCTATCACGCATAGGATGTTGTCACGCAGTGGATTTCGTCAAACAGTGGATTTTGTCGTGCATAGGATGTTGTCATGCAATGGATTATGTCATGCATAGGATGTTTTCGCACAGTGGATTCTATTGCGCATAGGATGTTGTCACGCATAGGATGTCATTGCGCAATGGATTTTCATGCACACAGGCTACAAATCGCGCTGCACAAATGACTGGTTTAGTGGTCAACTTCAAGATCACTTTCTAACCAACTGGAGAGGAATTTTGAAAATGCCCGAGAGGTTTTTGTCTAGGAAAAAACAAATAATACAAGATTCTCTCACATTTTAAAAACGTTTCATATTTTGGGATATTTGAAGGGATCTTTGAGCCCTATTTTTCAATTTTCATGATTTCCTGTCCGAGACATGTTTTTCCATGTATTTCGGCCAGTTGGAGATGAATTTCAAGAAACTAAGAGAGGTTTTTCTTTATAACTATCATAAATACAAAACCCGCTCTCATTTTAGGAAAATAGTTTTTTTTAGTGAGATATGATGTCATATTTAATGCCTATTTTGCCAATTTTCCACGCAATCCACTGCATTTTTTGCTGTAGGTTATTGTTGCATAGCAGACTTGTTGTGCAAGGGTGGCAGAGTGTCCAACAGTGCACATGATGGCTCATCACAACCATATGGTCTAATTTTTATCATGATCAATGATTATAAAGAATATTTTGGTTACGATTATGATTTGGCAAAGTCGGGTTTTCTATTTTTAGTGAATCCATTGAAGTTATATTTCTCTTTCAAAGAAAAGAGATCCACGATTCTAGGAGGGAGTAATTCAACCCTAGTAGCCAAGGGGTGACATTATATTTCTATATATGGGGATCATTTTCATGTAAACAGGGTTGGTTGACAAAATTGGTAGATGATAACTATTGTATGTAATTTGAGTTTTTGACTGAAACTTAATGCAAAGGTCTTGCAACTTGATGAAAAGATTCTAGTTGTAGTAGTTAGATGTATTGTGCCTCTTTCTTTGAATATGTGCTTCCTATTATCTTTATTCCTATCTTTTTCTGTCTATTTAAGAACGAATTTTTGAACCTGTGGATTCACTGCGCCATGCCCCTTTTCCGTGCCACTTAGACAAAACGTTTTCTTCTAAAGTTAGCTCTGAATTCACCCGTAGTGGTGCTCCGAGTTACTTCCTGTGTTTTCTTTCTACCACATTACGATTTTACACTGAAGACTGTTGCTTGCTTATCCTTATCCTCTCAATTTGAGTCACCGAGTCATTTGCTTCTGTCATTTTCTTGAATCGACTCCATGGCCCGAGGTCTTGCCATCTTATGCTAATGAAACCAAAACTTATTTCACAAATGTGTTAAACTAGCCAAAAGATTTAAATCCATATACCGCATTGAGACCGTGTCTCCCAAGAGAGCCTTCTCCAGATCCAAAAGTCTAGTTTCGGGTCTCAAAGTTGGTTGAAACAATTACCTTCATCGTTTGTTTATCATCCGAACAAATTTACAGAATGCTGAGGTCTGAAAGTAGACACTTAGGCACATATTGGTTGTATTTCTTCTCTGGCAACTCCACACATCAGAAAATCATTTGAAGGTGATTCCACTAGTAGAAGAATCCAGAGCTAAATTTTTCATGGCAACTCCAATCAAGCTTCAAATTTGATTCAAAGACTCCACTGGAGAATGAGACCTGTTGACAAATATATGGAAGAGAAGTATGGAAAAATAAGGTACTTGAGCTTAAGTTTAGTTCAAGAAGTACTTTTTTGTTTTATCAATATCTTCTTGTTCTTTCTTAAGTTTTTCAAAAGAATATTTCTTCACTTACTACATTCAAATGAAGCCCATAAATCTACCCTTGTATATCCTCCATGGAAAATTGTAGGTATACCTCCTTCTTGTATAACCAATATTCACTAATATCCTTCCTTTGAGCCATATGATGTTCATGATCACTCTTGTGAGCTTAATGAAACCAAAGTTGAACTTGTTCCTTCTATTCTTAATCCTACACCCTCCAATATTCAATAAAGATACAATCCTCTTAAATTTCCTTCCATCCTTCATGACTTTCCTCTGAAACATTATAAGTACCTTCCTCGGTTCGATGGAGAGATTGAAGGAATGTTAGCTCAAAAACATATTCATGCCTTTGAGCATTTTATAGAAATTTTTGAGATCGAACATGATGATGTGTCTATGAGGGCCTTTTCTTAGTCCTTACAAGGAGATGCCAAAGCATGTTTCATAAATTTGCAGCCTCAGTCGATTATCTCATGGGATGAATTGAGGGAAGATTTTTGTAGATTTTGGGGTGAGAGAAATTCATGGGATATACTCATTTCGGAGTTTTATGACATGAGAAGAATGAAAGATGAAACCATCTCTAATTTCAGTAGGAGGTTTGCTAGTCTTTATTATAAACTGCCTAAAGAAATCCACCCTCCTGAAGTTGTTTCCATGCTCCATTATGTAACAACCTTTTAACTAGAATTATCTTTTATTTTGATGGAGAGGAATTCTATGTATTTGTAGCAGATGTTCAACAATGCTTAGGAAGTTGAAGACAATATTCAAGCATGTAAGGAGCTGTAAAATCAGATTTTGGATGAGAAATTGAAAGTTGAGGAACTAGAGACTGTGCATAATATGCAGGAGGTTGATCATGTCATAAGTTTTACTAAAGGATGTCATGAGGATGTGTTTGAAAAGAATGATGATTAGCTTGAAGAACAAGATACTCTCCCGAATTTCTTTCATACTAATTTATCTTCTGATCCATCTCATGAAAAGCACGGGGCTGATTGTTTTATATATTCACTTGTAGACAGTCAACAAAATGAATTTGAAAATCATCTTGTTGAAGAGCAGGTTGATGTCCCAAGCTTTTTCTTGTTAGATGATATTTATGATTTGACCATATATGATGAATATGATAATGATTATGGTGTTGACTTCCTAGAACAACCAACTGCACGTTCTCTATCAGAAAATGTTCCTTTTCAACAGTGTAATGAGAGCAATCAACCTACATATCATAGTTACAAAGAAGAATATGAATAAAGTATCGAATCCGCTGAAGGAAATTATTTACCTTTATGCTTTGCTTCATTTAAATTGTTGAAATAAAATTTAAAGATCATCAATGAGGTAGAGGAATGTGTGCTGATGCAAAATCACACTGATTCATGGGAAAAAATTGACAAGAAATTTCAACAATATTCTCATGTGTTTAATGACCCTGTTGCTTGTTATATGGAAGGTTTTATTAGTTCAAATTTGCAGCCATTAGTCAAAGATGAATATGAAAATGAGTGTATTCAACAATCCAAATAAATTGCATATGATAGCAGTGAAAAAATGAAGAAGGTTTTGAATCAGGTGAAAGAACCTTACCATTGTGTTTCGCTTCTTTCAAATTGCTGAAGCAAAATGTTTATAATGTTTCAAATAATAAATCCTCTAGGCATGATGTTGAATATGAAGAAAGCAGTGGACTTGCCAATGAAATTTATCTTCCATTATGCTTTTCTTCCTTTGAATTTTTGAAATCAAATCATGAGATAACAGAGGAAGAAATGAAGTATGACTGCATTCACAGTTACATTATTTTACATGAGAAAATTGTTATTAGTGAAGAGGACCAACAACCTTCTCATACTTTTAATGACCCTGTTGTTGATTACATGGAATGTCATTTCAGTTCATGTTTGCAGCCTGTGATCAACTACCATCTTGGAAATAAATATGATGGTCAATCAACATCAATGTTGGATATGGATTTCTTGCTAGTAGGGGTTTCATTTCAGTCAGCATTGTCTTCTAATTCAGAAGATTGTTATTTCCAGCAGTCTCAACATATTTTTCATCCTTTTTGTGGTAATCAACAGGTTGAATTACATGAAAAAAAGGATGCAGTGGAAGGGGTGAAACATGATTGTTGTTTTATGTATGTTCTGGAGGATCCATTTGCAGTTTTGTTGCAGGTGAAAAACAGGTCCAATGTTTTTAATTTTTTGAGATTTGAATTTATAGATAAATTTTTGAATGACTTATCAGTAAACAGGCTTTGGAGCAAGCATGTGCAAAGAAATAAAAAAGTGGATAAAGTGCTTGCCTGGTTGCATTGCCATTTTAATTTCACTTGATTGGCATATTTTTCAACAGTTAGGGTAGGTGGGAGTGTGAATAAGCTCGGTACTATGAGCATTTTTTTTAGCAATCTACAGTTTTCATTTTCAGCTTAGTTTCATATTTCAGTTTGGAGCATATACATCTTTGGGTTTTTAGCGGATGCAGGTTAAAAGTTACAGTTGGAAAGTTGAGTTTGGGAGCAACCCAATAGATAGGAACCTGGTCTATTGTTCTTTGCTACCTCACAGGGAGGATAGCATCCCCGTTGGAGCCAACTATTAGCACCATGATTTTCATAGCTAAGGTTATAGGTTTGTCAAAAATTTGTAAAGTCATGCATGTTAGCACCCATATTTTTTTTATGACTGGCAACATTTAACATCTCCAAGGGTCAATTTCAAAAGGAAGCTTATCATTTATTTGTTCCATTTCCATTTGCAACTGTGCGCTGCAAAATTTTCTATGCGCTTCGCAAAGTAACTCACCGCGCAAAGGATTTTATCGTGTAGTGTATTTCATCGCACAGTGGATTTCATTGCGACGTGGGCTATCATGCATAGGATGTTTTCGCACAGTGGATTTCATCGCACAGTGGATTTGGTCATGCAGTGGATGTTGTCGTGCATAGGATGTTGTCGCACAATGGATTGTATCATGCATAGGATATTTTCACGTAGTGGATTCTATTGCACATACGATGTTTTCTCGTGGAGGATGTCATCACGTAGTGGATTTTCCTGCGCACATGCTATAGGTCATGTTGCACAAATGATTGGTTTAGTGGTCAACTTAAAGATCACTTTATGACCAACTGGAGAGGAATTTTAAAAATCCCCGAGAGGTTGTTTTTGAGAACAAACCAAATAATAAAAACCTCTCTTATATTTTAAAAAAGTTTCATATTTTGGGAGATTCAAAGGGATATTTGAGCCCTATTTTTTAGTTTTCATGATTTCCTGTTCGAGACATGTTTTTCCATGTATTATGGCCAGCCGGAGATGAATTTCAAGAAACTAAGAGAGGTTTTTATTTAAGACGGGTGTAACTACAAAAACCACTCTCAGTTTCTGAAAATAATGTTTTATTAGTGATATATGATGTCATATTTAACACCTATTTTGCTAGTTTGCCGCGCAATCTGCTGCATTTTTTGTTGTAGGTTATTGTTGCATAGAAGACTTGTTGTGCAAGGGTGAAAGAGTGTCAATAAGTGCACATGATGGCTCATAACAACCATATGGTTGAATTTTGATCATGATAAATGATTGTGAAGAATATTTCAGATATGATTATGATTTGGCAAAGTCAGCTTTCTTATTTTTAGTGAATCCATTGAAGTTCTTGCTCTCTTTCAAAGAAAATGGATCCATGATTCTAGGAGGGAGTAATTCGACCCTAGTTGCCAAGGGGTGACATTATCTTTATATACATGGGGATCATTTTCATGTAAATAGGGTTGGTTGGAAAAATTGGTAGACAATAACTATTGTATGTAATTTGAGTTTTTGACCGAAACTTAATGCAAAGGTCATGCACCTTGATGAAAAGATTCTAGTTGCAGTAGTTAGATGTATTGCGCCTCTTTATTTGTGTATGTGCTTCATGTTATATTTATTCATATATTTTTATGTCTATTTCGGAATGAATTTTTGAACCTGTGGATTCACTGCGCAACGCCCCTTGTTCGTGCCACTCAGACAAAACGTTTTCTTCTAAAGTTAGCTCCAAATTCACCCGCAACGGTGCTCCGAGTTACTTCATGTGTTTTCTCTCCACCACATTACGATTTTACATTGAATATTGTTTCTCACTTAGCCTTATCGTCTCAATTTGAGTCACCGAGTCATTTGTTTTTGTCATTTTCTTGAATCAAATCCATGGCCCAAGGTCTTGCCATATTATGCCAATGAAACCAAAACTTATTTCACAAAGGTGTTAAATGTAGCCAAGATATTTAAAGCCATATCCTGTGCTGAGACCCTGTCTCCCGAGAGATCCTTCTCCAGATCTGAAAGGCTAGTTTCGGGTCTCAAAGTTGGTTGAAACAGTTACCTTCATCATCTGTTTATGCCAAACAGATTTACGGAGTTCTAACACTATATATGAGTCTCGACCCCGTAGTGTCATTGTTACTATGGGGGGTCATCTCTAAAGGATACCATAGGTAGCTCCAACTATTGTCCCACCTAAATAGTTCCGCAAGGTAGTATCTCATACTACAACATTAAGCTTCTTCACAATCTATTCAAAAGGTAAACATAAGAACACTGCAACCACTTCAGCCTCATTCCAAGCACCTTATGTCTAGTAGAAGCATGTCAACAAGATTGAAGCAAAGCACAAGAATTTATTCTACACATAGTCATCTCATATATCCGGACTAGTTAAAAAGGTCCAACCCTTCCAGCCATAGGTTCATGACAGTCTTCAACAATCTAAGCAATGCAACTTCTCTAGCAACACAAACAACTCATCAAGATACAGATTCAACAAATGCTTTCCCCTCTCCCCCAAGAAATCAATGTAATGGACAAAATTTCTCCCTAAGGAGGGAGGATTGATCTAGGTGGATATCAGTGGCCACCAACCTTTTCCAATCGGTTCAAAATAGTTTTCTGACAATTTTGGCAATTTACTATTTTTAGTAGTTTTTAACTTCAGGAGCCAGTTTCAGGACCTAAATGACGTTTTTTCATGAAAGAACACCTCAATTATGGCCTAAGGCTCTAATTGAGATGCTTAAATGAATCTCCACATCAATACCTTTCCAACGGGCTATCGTGCGTCGTAAATAAAAGTCGTATGAAAAAGTTACAACACCAGGAAGTTAATGTACTAACTTACCCCAACAGGGCCCACATGACTTTTGGCACTTCATATCCTAGGGTTAGGTTTTTGGATATATATGGTTTTGGAATTCATATTTATTGTAAAAATGCCTTCAAAGCCTCATTGTACTCATGTTCTTTTCAATGCGAGTATCTGTCACATCTCTTTTCAGAGATAAGCTTCCACCATTCTACAATTCTTTCAATTTGTATTTTTACAATCTTTGTATATTTATTTCATTAATAGAAATCATGTATTACTGCATTTATCTATTTCTGGAAATATTTATGTATATTTCATTGTAATATATTTTCTTTCATTTTGTTCTAAAAAATCATCTGGATAAGTGGTATCAGAGCAGGATTCTCTTGGTCATTTTTCAGCGCAAGTCACCGATGAGGTCCAAGTATAGAAAGTTGGGCCTCGAGCTTGTCTCTCTTAAGGAAAATTGCTCTCACATGCCTAAGAAAACCTCCATGGTGGAAGAAAAGAAAAAAGACAAAGCAGAAGATTCTATTAATCTGTTGCTTGAGCAAGCTCTCACGCGACAGAGGGACAAAATGATGGATAATTTTTCCCACATTCTTCAATGCCTTCCGATAACAAGCAACACATATTCATCAAGCAACCACTTTAGAGGCACCTCACCTTCAAAGGTACAAGTTAATTTTGATATTCCTATATTTTAAGGACAGATAGATGCAGATGCCCTAGAAAATGGCTAAATTTGCTAGAAGGTTATTTCTCTGTTCCTATATTCTCTGACATGGAAAATATCACCTTCGCACTCCTTAAGGATCTCCCCCATGTAAAACATTGTTGGGAAACTTACTGGGAGAAAAGTTCCACAGAGGATTATGGAATATATGGGGTCGAGCCCACTTGGGATTGTTTTGGGATGTGGTCAAGGAACAATATTTCCCTGTTGGAAACTATGACGACCAATACATGAGATGGACAACACTACGACAAGAGATGGGCCAAACATTGTTGGAGTTCACAAATAATTTCCATACCTTGTGCACCAATATGGGTATCAAATAATCAGAGTGACATTTGGTTTTGAAATACCATGGGGCTCTACACAGATACATCCAAACTAAAATGGATTTTCTGGACATCTCATCATTAAGTGTTGCTTATCGACATGCAACTCAAATCGAGCAAAAATTTAAGCAACAGAACAAGCGGGAGTTCAAGTCTGCAAATTCGCAACAACCAAAGTATGGTAAAGATGTCCCTAACAACCTGCCTTCAGAAAACGAGTCCAAGCCACATGAAAAAAAGAGTAAAGGAAAGACGAAGAAGGAAGTGGAAAATAGTGTGATTTCTACAATATCCCCTAGCACAACACTGATGAATGTCGCTCAAAAAAATCATTGTTGGAAGAGATCAAAGAAAAGGAGTCAGACCCATATTCAGAATTTGATTCAAAAAATAATGGGAGAATACAGATCATCAACATAGACTGCATTGTTATTGTCATGACCACAACAATTCAACCAGAAGAACCAACAGATCCTGAAGAGGGGGAGCGCCTTTTTCATTCACAGATGTGGGTGAAGGGGACCCCACTTCATTTTATTGTTGATAGTGAAAGCCAGAAGAAACTCATCTTAGCATAGGTCATCAAACAGTTGGGATTGTCGACAAAACCAAACCCGTAGCTATACAACATCGGGTGGCTTCTCCAGGGACACGATATTCATGTCAACCAATAGTTTTGATTTTCATATGACATCCAACCCTTCAAGGATAAGGTATTATGTGATGTTTCCCCACTATATGTCTTTGATTTTCTCTTAGGCCAACCATATATGTGGAACTACCATTCTACCATATATGTGGAACTATATGTGATGTTTCCAACTACTTTCTCACCTAAATAGTTCCGCAATGTAGTATCTCATACTACAAAATTCAGATTCTTCATAATCTCTTCAAAAGGTGAACATAAGAACACTGTAACCACTACAGACTCATTCCAAGCACATTATGTCGAATAGAAGTAGCTCGAAAATATTGAAGAAAAGTGAAAATATTTATTATGCACATATTCATATCATGTATCCAGACTAGTTTAAAAGGTCCGACCCATCCAGCCACAGGTTCATGACAACCTTCAACAGGCTAAGGAACACAAATTCTCTAGCAAGGAAAGCAACTCATTAAGATGCAGATTCAACAAACTCTTTTCCCTCTCCCACAGACACTCAATGCAATGGAGAACATTTATCCCTAAGGAGGGAGGATTGATCCATGTCGATATTGGTGGCCACCCACCTTTTCCATCTGGCTCAAAACATTTTTCTAACAATTTTGGAAATTTACTATTTTTAGCAGTTTTTAATTTCGGGGGCCAGTTTGAGGGCCTAAATAACCTTTTGTTTCACAAGCATGCACCTCAATGATAACAATTACTTTCAATTATCCTTTTAAATGAATCTCCTCATCAATACCTTTCCAACGAGCTATCGTTCACCCTAAATGAAGATCGTATGCAAAAGTTACGACCCCGGGAAGTTAATGTACTAACTTAACCCAACAGGGCCCACATGAATTTTGGTGCTTCATCTCCTAGGGTTAGGTTTTTAGATGTCTAGGGTTTTGGAATTCATATTTATTGTAAAAAGGCCTTCGGGGCCTCATTGTACTCATATTCTTGCGAATGCGAGTAGCTGTCACATCTCTTCTCAGAGATAAGCTACCACCATTCTAGAGAGTCTTTCACTCTGTATTTTTACAATCTCTGTACATTTATTTCATTAATAGAAATAATGTATTACTGTATTTATTTGTTTCTGGAAATATTTGTGTATTTCATTGTATTATATTTTATTTCATTTCATTCTAAAAAATAATTTGGATCAGTGCTATCAAAACACGTTGCTCTTGATCGTTTTTCAGTGCATGTCCCCGACGAGGTCCAAGTATAGCAAGTTGACTATCGAGCTTCTCTCTCTTGAGGAAAATCGCTCTCACACACCCAAGAAACCCTCCATGGTGGAAGAAAATAAAAAGGATGAAGAATAATATTCTATTAATAGGTTGCTTGAGCAAGCTCTCATGTGACAGAGGGACGAAAGGATGGATAATTTTACCCACATCCTTCAACTCTTACTGATAACAACCAGTGCGTCTTCATCAAGCAACCACTTTGGAGACACCTCTCCTTTCAAGGTACAAGTTAATTTTGATATTCCCGTATTTAAAGGACAAATATATGCATATGCCCTAGAAAAATGGTTAAATATGCTAGAAGGTTATTTATTTGTTCATAATTTATCCGACAAGGTAAAGATCACCTTCGCATTCCTTAAGGATATCCTCCATGTCAAACATTGGTGGGAAACTAACTGGGATAAAAGTTCCATAGAGAATTCTAAAATATATGGGGCCAAGCCCACTTGGGATTTTTTTGTGGATGTGGTCAAGGAACAATATTACCTTGTTGGAAACTATGATGACTAGTACATGAGATAGACAACACTGCGGCAAGAGAGGGGTCAAACAGTGATGGAATTCACAAATAATTTCCATACCTTAAGCACCAAGATGGGTATAAAATAATATGAGCGACATTTGGTTCCTAAATACCATGTGGCTCTACACAGATACATCCAAACTGAAATGGATTTTCTGGACATCTCATCACTAGGTGTTGCTTATCGATATGCAATTAAAATCGAGCAGAAATTTAAGCACCGGAATAATCAGGAGTTTGGGTCTACAAATACACAAAAAACAAGGTATAATAAATATGTCCCTAACAACCAACCTTCAGAAAACTAGTCCAAGCCACGGGAAAAGAAGGGTAAGAGAAAGATGAAGAAGGACATTGGAAAGTGGTGTGATTTCCACAAAATCTCGTGGCACAACATTGATGAATGTCGCTGAAAAAAATCATTGGTGGTTGAGATCAAAGAAAAGGAGTCGAACCCAGATTCAAAATCCGATTAAAAAAATAATGGGAGAATACATATCATCGATGCAAACCCCACTGCTATTGTCACGACAATAACAATTCAACTAGATGAACCAACAAATGAAGAGCGAGAACACCTTTTTCATTCATAGATGTGGGTGAAGGGGAACCCACTACATTTTATTGTTGATAGTGGAAGCCAAAATAACCTCATCTCGGTAGAGGTCATCAAACAGTTGGGATTTTTTACAACACCACACCCGCAACCATACAACATTGGGTGGCTTCACCAAGGACGTGACCTTCATGTCATCCAACAATGTCGATTTTCATATGACATCCAACCCTTAAAGGATGAGGTATTATGTGATTTTTCCCCACTAGATGTCTGTGATGTTCTCTTAGGCCAGCCATATATGTGGAAGCGCCATGCTATCAATGAGTCTCGACCCCATAGTGTCATTGTTATTCTCGAGGGTCATCTCTATAGGATACCAGAGGTAGTTCCAACTATTGTCCCACCTAAAAATTATTGCAAGCTAGTATCTCATACTACACAATTTAGCTTCTTCACAATCTATTCAAAGGTGAACATAACACTCCAACCACTATAGCCTCTCTCTAAGCACCTTCTGTCCAATAGAAGTAGGTCGACAATATTATATCAAGGCGCAAGGATTTATTCTACACACATTCATATCATGTATCCAGACTGGTTAAAAAGGTCCAACCCTTCTATCCAGAGGTTCATGACAACCTTCAACAAGCTAAGCAGCGCAAATTCTCCAACCAGGCAAGCAACTCATCAAGATGAAGATTCAACAAACGCTTTTCCCTCTCCTCTGGGAACTCAACGCAATATATAACATTTCTCCCTAAGGAGGGAGGATTGATCCAGGTGGATATCGGTGGCCACCCACCTTTTCCAAATGGCTCAAAACAATTTTCTAACAATTTTGGCAATTTACTATTTTTAGTAGTTTTTAACTTCGGGGGCCAGTTTGAGGGCCTAAACGACGTTTTTTCATGATCATGAAATTGAAATGTAGCTTAAGGATCTGATTGAGCCCCCTAAATTAATCCCCTCATCAATACCTTTCCAACGAGCTATCGTGCGCCCTAAACAAAGATCATATGCAAAAGTTACGACCCAGGGAAGTTAATGTACTAACTTACCTCAATGGGGCCCACATGACTTTTAGCGCTTCATCTCCTAGTGTTAGGTTTTTGGCATTCATATATATTGTAAAAATTCCTTCAAAGCTTCATTTTACTCATCTTCTTGTGAATGTGAGTAGCCATCACATCTTTTCTCAGAGATAAGCTACCACCATTCTAGCGAGTCTTTCACTTTGTATTTTTATAGTTTTTGTACATTTATTGCATTAATAAAAATAATGTATTACTGTATTTCTCTGTTTCTGAAAATATTTATGTGTATTTCATTGTAATATTTTTTCTTTCATTTCATTGTGAAAAATAATCTAGATCAGTGGTATCAAAGCAAGTTTCTCTTGATTGTTTTTCAATGCATGTCCCCGACGAGGTCCGAGTATAGAAAGTTGGGTCTCGAGCTTGTCTCTCTTAGGACAATCACTTTCTCACGCCCAAGAAACCATCCATGGTGGAAGAAAATAAAAAGGATGGAGAAGAATATTCTATTAATAGGTTGCTTGAGCAAGCTCTCACGCGACAGAGGGACGAAATGATGGATAACTTTTCCCACATCCTTCAACGCCTACTAATAACAACCGATGCATATTCATCAAGAGGCCACTTTGGAGGCACCTCGCCTTTCAAGGTACAAGTTAATTTTTATATTCTTGTATTTGAAGGACAAATAGATGCAGATGCCCTAGAAAAATGGTTAAATATGCTAGAAGGTTATTTCTTTGTTCATCATTTCTCTGATAGGGAAAAGATCAAATTCACACTCCTTAAGTCTCTCCCCCATGTAAAACATTGGTGGGAAACTTACTGGGAGAAAATTTCCACATAGGAGTCTGGAATATATGGGGCCGAGCTCACTTGGGACTTTTTGTGTATGCGGTCAAGGAACAATATTACCTTGTTGGAAACTATGATGACTAGTACATGCAATGGACCACACTAAGGCAAGAGAGAGGCCAAACAGTGATGGATTTCACAAATAATTTCCATACCTTATGCACCAATGATCCAAAAAGGAGCCAGAGAAGTTTAAGAACATC
This sequence comes from Picea glauca, assembly GCA_000966675.3. Classification (NCBI taxonomy): domain Eukaryota; kingdom Viridiplantae; phylum Streptophyta; class Pinopsida; order Pinales; family Pinaceae; genus Picea; species Picea glauca. Next base: position 185,034 of record JZKD02S1675258.1, read on the forward strand.
TCATAACTCATAGAGGCAACTCAGAATGCTTAGAATTGCTTCAGCAGAAAGCAAAAGGGAAAAAATACAAAGTTCCCAAAAATCAGTGAAAATGGCATGATTGTGAAGAGCGTGTCATAAGCTTTCTAACGGCACAAATGACTCGTCAAATGGAGTTACGAATCAAAATATATAAGTAGTCAAAGTTTTGGTCAACCTGGCCCAATCAGCAGGGATGAGTTAGCATCCGTACTACTGACGTCGGCATCAGTACGAATGACATCATCATCCATACAACCTATGTGGCAAGCGTAGAGGGTGACATGTGTCATGATGATGTCATCATGCCACATGGAAGCACTAGAGGCTGCCACGTCTCACTCAGATTTGGATTTTTTAGGGCGCCATGTGGATGAGTAAAAAAATGCCACGTGGCACCCCCAGGTGATGCCACATGGCACCACCCAGAAGGCACCACATTTCCCTAGGTGACGTCAACATACACAGGTGAGAAAATCAATGGATTCCATGTGGCCCAATAGGAAGATGCCATGTGGCACCCCCAAAATGCACAAGGAGGCTCAACAACTGAATAATTAAAAATATATATAAAAACAGAACTCCGCCAAATATGGCGACAATTCCGCTATATACAACATATCCACCAAACTTAGCCATTGTTGGAACCTTTGCTAACATCCCTGCCACATTTAGCAAAGTGCACCAAAACATCTTCCATATTTAGCAAAAACCGCCAAACATTCCGCCAAATGGAGCAGATTCCACAAGATTCGACCCCGATACCTCCGCTAACCTACGTTCTAAACTTAGTTTTCCCTACCAGTGTGCCAAGCACCTCATTTATTATAAAACCGCCAAGTTTTTGTATATAAGGGGGTGTTCCGTCAGTGTTTCGGGACAGAGGCAAAACAAAATACAGAGATAGGAGTTTTAGCGCACCCGTACGTATTTGTACAGACTTGGGCATGCTTTTCGAGATTACTTCATCATTTATTGCAGGAGCAGTGGCACACAAATCGAGGCAAGGAGACAATCATTTTTAGGTAAAACGACGCCATGAACGCAGTGGTGGTGTTATTTTTATGATCTGAGCAAATCTTTTGTATCTTAACTCCAGAATGAGGTATACTTATGTATTTTTCCCAATTATTCTGTGGAGTTAATAAAAATACCTACCCATTTGAGAGCAGGACCCAGAGACATAGTCCACCAGGGAAGAAATCCATTATCAATTTCTTTGTGTTCATATTGCATGTTTATGTCTCTTTCCTTTTGAGATTTTCCTTCTTTATGGTGTACTTTTGTTTATGCTCATTTAATACAGTGCTTTAATAAGTCACCCGATGAAAAGCTCCTGGATCATGTTGGTATCAGAGTAGTCGACTTTGAATTGAATTGTTGAGTATGAATGCTTACTAAGGCCAAGAATAACCAGGGTGAAAGAACTCTTAAGACTTTCAATCCCAAAGTTAGTCGTGCATCCTAAACGAAGAAGATGGCAGAAGAGGACAAGCATGATGAACATGAGAAAATCTTTCACATGGTCTTTTATCACATGTCAGAAATGGTCGAACGAATGTATGGAGATTACGAGAAGAGGATGAAGAAGAAAGGG
>JZKD02S1675258.1:199547-231241 GCA_000966675.3 Picea glauca
GGATGATCCCACTAAATCATGAAAGCGAGTAAGATCCAAACCATTCGGATGCCACCTCACCATAGAAGCTTCTCCTTCTAGAAGATTCGAGAAAACGCTTGTTTTTCCCACATGCTGGAATTCTCGCACCCTGGCTATAGTACAACTTGCGAACTGTTCACACCCTGGCTATAGTGCAACCTGTAAGAATTGGTCATTCTCGCACCCTGCCTATATAGCAACCTGAGAACATCATTTTTAATAAGGTTTTTACATAGGAAAATGCAACTTCTTTTCTCAGGAAAATTTCTTCTCCCTTCTCTCTTTAAGAACTTAGGCCACTGTGACCCCTCTGAAGGCAACAGATATGTTTACATCATTAACGATCATAGGGATGACGAGAATAATGTGTAACACTCTTCATAATGTGGGCATGTACAAGATGTCAGTTGTGGAGATGATATAGATAAAGAAGCAGGTACGGGGCTTATTGGATCAAGGGGCCATCAGGCCCAATTCATCTCCTTGTGGTTCTCCAATCAAGATGGCTCCAAAGGAGGAATGTGGTGAATGTGTGTCAATTACCCAGAATTAAACAAAATCATGGTGAAAAATCAATACCCTATTCATTGTATAGATGATTTACTTGATCAATTGAAGAATGTTGTTTATTTCACTAAGTTGGATTTGCATAGTGGATACCATCAAATCAAGGTTGCAGAACAGGATGCATGGAAGACTACCTTTAAAACCAAACAAGGATTGTTTGAGTGGTTAGTTATGCCATTGGGCTTTGCAATGCTCTGTCAACTTTCATGTGTGTGATGAATGATGTATTCAGGGATTTCCTGGATAACTTTGTGATTGTGTATTTAGACAAAATTCTTGTTTTTAGCAGGACTTGGAATGAACATGTAAGGCATGTAAAGTAGCCATTTGATACTTTGTCAAGGGAAAAGTTGCATGTGAAAATTTTGAAATATGAATTTGGCAAGACTGCACTTGTATACTTAGGTCATATCATGGGAGGAGGACAAGTGAAGATTGATCCTTTCAAAATATATGTAATTGTAAATTGGCCTGAGCCAAAAAGTGTGACCGAGATTCAAAGCTTCTTGGGTGCAGTCTAGTATTGGAGGAGATTCATTCCCAACTTCTCCTTTATAGCAGCTCCATTGCATGCCTTAACCAATGTGAAGAACACTTTTCAGTGGGAAGGAAAGCAACAAAAATATTTTGACATTTTGAAGGAGAATATCAGTACCGCACCAATATTATCACTGTCGAATCTTCAACAACCTATTGAGATCGAGACAGATTCTAGCGGATATGCCATGGGTGTAGTATTTATTTGTAGACCTCATATTGTTGCTTCTATTATTTTGAAGAATACTTTTTTATCTCATTATAGCTATGTAGAACAATATGCCATCGATGAATATTTTAAAGAAGTATATGAGAAGCTAACCCATGGTGCACGGGTAGAGAACTATTGTCTGCAGGGAAATTTACTCTATCATATTGGGAAGTTATGTATTCCTACAAGTGAACGAGTCCATGTGATACGAGAAGCTCACACTTCTTTTGTGTCTAGGAATTTTGGGGTAGGAAAAACTATGGCCCATTTACAGAGGTTTTGTTATTGGCCTCAAATGAAAACAATTGTAACTAAATATGTAAATGGGTGTGTGATGTGTTCTACTTGTAAGCTCACTAATAGAAAATTGGGGATATACTCACCACTTCCTATTCCATCCCATCCATGGGAAATCATTTCCATGGATTTTGTAGGGGGTTTACCAATGACCAAAGGGGGTCATGACTATTTGTATGTTGTATTGGATAGGTTCAGCAATATGTGTATCTTGATGCCATGTAAAAAGAAAATCACTGTCGAGCAGACTGCTAATCTCTTTTTTTAGTATGTTTGGGTTCACTTTGGGTTACCCACGTCCATTGTCTCTGATTGAGATACTCAATTCCTTGGGGATTTTTGGACTAGCTTGTGGAGAATGATGGACACTAAATTGAAGAGGAGCACTGCTTTTCATCCACAAACTAACGAACAGATAGAGGTGGTAAACAGAACATTGGTACTTTTTGTTCAAGGCTACTGCAAAAAGCATCCTAAGTTATGGGATGAACAGATACCCTATGTACAACATGCTTATAACCGAGATTTACATTCATCCACTCATAGTTCACCTTTTGAGACATGTTTTGGGTACATGACAAAGGTTCCTTTAGACTTGATGTATGGGAGAGATGTCGATGTGAATGAAGAATGAGCATAGGAAAAATCCCGCAAGTTCATTCATAGGATCCAACAGATACACCAGGAAGTCAGGGAACAATTGGAGAAGATTAAAGAACTGTATAAAGCTCAACATGACAAGAACATGGTTGATCATCAATTCCAGGTTGGAGACTGAGTATGGCTTCACATCAGCAAGGAGCGATTGAAGGTTGAAGGGAAGAAACTCAATCTTATTTGATATGGACGCTTCACTATTTTGGAGAAAAGAGGCACTAATGCTTTTCATTTAGATCTTCCACCGTATATGCATATTTACTCCGGTGTGAACGGAAAGAACTTGAAACTTTTTGAGCCTCCCGTGATCATGGATCAGGATGAGGAAGTTTCAATAGCTTCAATTGATGAGTTTACACAAGAGTACTTGGATGAGTTACAAGAAGATATCATCCTGAATAAAAGAATGAGGACTTCACGCAGGGGAGACGTTGATTATCTTCGAGTAGGATTAAAGGGTACACATCTAAGCAAGGTAAAGTGGATTGAGAAAGAAAAAGTGAGGGGACTCTTCCCTCACTTGACATTTGATTAATGAAAGATTTTGGTTGTCCAAAAATATCTTAGTGGGAATGCGTGATCCAAAAAGGATCCAGAAAAGGTTAAGAACAAATTAGAACTCATAGAGGCAATTCAAAACACATAGAATGGCTTCAGCATACAACAAAAGGGAAAAAATTTAAATTCCCAAAACTCAGTGAAAAGAACATGATCACGAAGAGCATGTCACAATATTTCTAATGGCGCAAACGACTCGTCAAACGGAGTTAAGGATCAAATGATATAAGCAGTCAAAGTTTTGGTCAACCTGGCCCAGTCAGCAGGGATGAGTCAACATCCATATTGCTGACATCAGCATCAATACAGATGACGTCAGCGTCCATACAACCTATGTAGAAATAGCAAAGGGTGACATCTATCATGATGACATCAACATGCCATGTGGCAGCACCAAAGGCTGCCACATGTCACTCATATTTGGAATTTTTAAGGCGCCATGTCGACAAGTAAAAAAGTGCCACGTGGCACCACCCAGAAGGCACCACATGTCCCGAGGTGATGTTAGAATACATAGGTGGGAAAATCAATGGATTCCACGTGGACCAATAGGAAGGGGCCATGTGGCACCCCCGAAATGCACAAGGAGGCTCAACAACTGAATAATTAAAAAAAAGAAAAAAGAACTCTGCCAAATACGGCGGCAGTTCTGCTATATACAACATATCTGCCAAACTTAACCATCGTCAGAACCTCTGTTAACCTCCCCGCCACATTTAGCGGAGTGTGCCAAAACATTTTCCATATTTAGAAAAAACCGCCAAACAGTCCACCAAATGGATCAGAGTCCACGAGATTCAACCCTAGGACCTCTGCTAACCTACGTTCTAAACTTATCTCCGCCTACTAGCGTGCCAAGTGCCTCACTTATTATACAACCGCTAAGTTTTTGTATATAAGGGGGTGTTCCATTAGTGTTTTAGGATAGAGGAAATACAGAATACAGAGAGAGGATTCTGAGCGCTCCCGTACGGATTTGTATGGAATGGGACACACTTTTCAAGGTTTATTCATCATTTATTACAGGAGCAGTGGCACGCAAACTGAGGCAAGGGTGTCTTTTGGGATAAAATGTGTCAGACTCAGATCGAGGCATGGAGGCAGTCATTTTTAGGTAAGATGACACCGCAAACACAGTGGTGGTGTTGTTTTTCTAATCTGAGCAAATATTCTATATCTTAACTCCAGAATGAGGTATACTTATGTATTTTGCCCAATTCTTTTGTGGAGTTAATAAAAATACCTACCTATTTGAGAGCAGGACCCGGAAATGTAGTCCACCAGGGATGAACTCCATTATCAAGTTCTTTGTGTTCATATTGCATGTTTATGTCTCTTTCCTTTTGAGCTTTTCCTTCTTTATGGTGTACTTTTTCTTATGCTCATTTAATACATTTCTTTAATAAGTCACTCGATGAAAAGATCTTGGATCAACCAAGATGGATATGAAAGACTCTGAGAAAAATTTGGTTCCTAAATAGCGTGCGGCTATACACATATGAATCTAACCTCAAATGGATTTTCTGGACATCGCATCACTAGGTGCTACTTATCGATGTGTAGTTAAAATCGAGCAGAAATTTAAGCACCAGAATAATTGGGAGTTCGGGTCTAGAAATACACAAAAAACAAGGTATAATAAAGATGTCCCTAACAACCAACCTTCAGAAAACCAATCCAGGCCATAGGAAAAGAAGGGTAATGGAAATACGAAGAAGGACACTGGAAAGTGGTGCGATTTCCACAAAATTCCCTGGCACAACACTGATGAGTGTCGCTGAAAACAATCATTAGTGGTCGAGATCAAAGAAAAGGAGCCGAACCCAGATTCAGAATCTGATTCATAAAATAATGGGAGAATACAGATCATCGACACAGACCCCATTGTTATTGTTGCAACCACAACAATTCAACTAGAAGAACCAACAGATCCTGAAGAGGGGAAGCGTCTTTTTCATTCACATATGTGGGTGAATGGGACCCCACTTCATTTTATTGTTGATAGTGGAAGCAAGAAGAACCTCATCTCAGCAAAGATTTTCAAACAGTTGGGATTTTCGACAACACCACACCCATAGACATAAAAAAATCAGGTGGCTTCTCTAGGGACGCAACCTTCGTGTCAGCCAACAGTGCCAATTTTTATACAACATCCAACCCTTCAAGGATGATGTATTATGTGATGTTTCCCCGCTAGATTTATGTGATGTTCTCTTAGGTCAGCCATATATGTGGAAGTGACATGCTATCTATGAGTCTTGACCCTATGGTGTCATTGTTACTTTGGGGCGTCATCTCTACAGGATATCAGAGGTAGTTCCAAATGATGTCCCACCTAAACAGTGTTGCAAGGTAGTATCTCATACTAAAAAATTCATCTTCTTCACAATCTGTTCAAAAGGTCAACAAAACACTCCAACCACTGCAGTCTCTATCCAAGCACCTTATGTCCAGTGAAAGCAAGTCGACAAGATTGAATAAAAGCGCAAGGATTTATTCTACACACATTCATATCATGTATCCAGACTGGTTAAAAAATTCCAACCCTTCCATCCAAAGGTTCATGACAGCCTTCAACTAGCTAAGAAGCGCAAATTCTCCAGCAAGGAAAGAAACTCATCAAGATGCAGATTCAACAAATGCTTTTCCCTCTCCCCTGGGAACTCAACGCAATGGAAACCATTTCTCCCTAAGGAGGGAGGATTGATATAGGTGGATATCAGTGGCCACCCAACTTTTCCAACTGGGTCAAAACAATTTTCTGACAATTTTGGCAATTTACTAGTTTTAGTAGTTTTAAACTTTGGGGGCCAATTTGAGGGCATAAATGACATTTTTTCACAGCCAGACACTTTAAAAGTATCCTAAAGTTCTCATTGATCCCTTTAAATGAATATCCTTCTCAATACGTTTCCAAAAATATAGCATTCACCCTAAACATAGATCACATGCAAAAGTTACGACCTAGGGAAGTTAATTTACTAAATTACCCCAACGGTGCCCACATGAATTTTAGCGCTTCATATCCTAGGGTTAGGTTTTTGGATGTATATAATTTTGGCATTCATACATATTGTAAAAATTCCTTTAGAGCCTCATTATACTCATATTCTTGTGAATGCGAGTAGTCATCACATCTCTTCTCAAAGATAAGCTTCCACCATTCTAGCGATTCTTTCACTCTGTATTTTTACAATCTCTGTACATTTATTTCATTAATATAAATCATGTGTTACTGTATTTGTCTATTTTTGGAAATATTTATGTGTATTTCATTGTAATATATTTTCTTTCATTTTTTTCTAAAAAATAATCTGGATCAATGGTATCAGAACACGTTGCTCTTGATCGCTTTTCAGTGCATGTCCTCGACGAGGTATGAGTATAGAAAGTTGGGTCTTGAGATTGTCTTTATTGAGGAAAATTGCTCTCACACACCCAAGAAACCCTCCATGGTGGAAGAAAAGAAAAATGATGGAGCGAAATATTCTATTAATATGCTTCTTGAGCAAGCTCTCACGAGACAGAGGGAAGAAATGATGGAGAATTTTTCCTACATCCTTCAACGCTTGTTGATAACAACCAACGCATCTTCATCAAGTGGCCACTTTCGAGGAACCTCTCCTTTCAAGGTACAAGTTAATTTTGATAATCCCATATTTCAAGGACATATAGATGCAGATTCCATAGAAAAATGGTTAAATCAGCTAGAAGGTTATTTCTCTATTCATAATTTCTCCGAAAGGGAAAAGGTCACCTTCACACTCCTTAAGGCTCTCCCTGATGTCAAACATTGGTGGAAAACTTACTGGGATAAAAGTCCCACAGAGGGTTCTGGAATATATGGGGCCCATCCCACTTAGGAATTTTTTGTGGATGCAGTCAAGAAACAATATTACCCTGTTGGAAACTATGATGATAGTACATGCGATGGACCACACTGCGATAAGAGAGGGGCCAAACAATGATGGATTTCACAAATAATTTCCATACCTTGTGCACCAATCTGGGTATCAAAGACTCTGAGCGACATGTGGTTCCTAAATATCGTGTGGCTCTACACACATACATCCAAAATGAAATAGATTTTCTGGACATCTCATCACTAGGTGTTGCTTATCGATATGTAGTTAAAATCGAGTAGAAAGTTAAGCACCAGAACAATCGGGAGTTCGGGTCTACAAATAGAAAAAAAACCAAGGTATAATAAAGACGTCCCTAACGACCAACCTTCAGAAAAATAGTCCAAGACATGATAAAATAAGGGTAACAGAAATATGAAGGACACTGGAAAGTGGTGTGATTTCCACAAAATCCCCTGACACAACACTGATTAATGTCGCTCAAAACAATCAATTCTGGTCGAGATCAAAGAAAAGGAGTTGAAACCAGATTCATAAAAATAATGGGAGAATACATATCAACGACGCGGACCCAATAGATAATGTCACAACCGCAAAACTTCAACCAGAAGAAATAAAAGATCCTGAAGAGGGGGATCACATTTTTCATTCATAGATGTGGGTGAAGGGGACCCCACTGCATTTTATTGTTGATAGCGGAAGCCAAAAGAACCTCATCTCAGCAGAGGTCGTCAAATAGTTGGGATTGTCAACAACACCACTCCCGCAACCATACAACATCGGGTGGCTTCGCCAAGGACACGAACTTCGTGTCATCCAGCAGTGTCGATTGTCATACAACATCCAATCCTTCAAGGGTTAGGTATTATGTGTTGTTTCCCCGTTGGATGTCTGTGATGTTCTCTTAGGACAACCATATATGTGGAATATCCATCCTATCTATGATTCTTGACCCCATAGTGTCATTATTACTCTAGTTGGTCATCTCTACAAGATACCAGGGGTAGTTCCAAATACTGTCCCACCTAAATAGTGCTGCAAGGTGGTATCTCATACTACAGCCTCAGTCTAAGAACCTTTTGTACAAGAGAAGAAGGTCGACAATATTGAAGAAAAGAGAAAGGATTTATTCTGCACACAGTAATTTCATATATCTAGACTGGTTAAAAAGGTCCAACCCTTCCAGCCATAGGTTCATGATAGCCTTCAACAAGCTAAGCAACACAACTTCTCCAGGAAGTTAAGAAACTCATCAAGATGTAGATTCGGATAATGGTTTTCCCTCTCCCCCGAGGCCTCAACACAATGAATTCCATTTATCCCTAAGGAGGGAGAATTTATCTAGGTGCATATCGGTGGCTACCCACCTTTTCCAACTAGCTCAAAACAATTTTCTGACAATTTTGAAAATTTACTATATTTAGCAGTTTTTAACTTCGAGGGCGAGTTTGAGCATCTAAATGATGTTTTTTCACAATAAGTCAGCTCAATGATAGGAAAGCGCTCTTATTTATCCCTCTAAATGAATATCTTGGTCAATACCTTTCCAACAAGCTATCGTGCACCCTAAATGAAGATCGTATGCAAAAGTTACGACACCAGGAAGTTAATGTACTAACTTACGCCAACGAGGCCCACATGACTTTTGGCGCTTCATCTCCTAGGGTTAGTTTTTTGGATTTCTAGGGTTTTGGCATTCATATTTATTGTAAAATTTCCTTCAGAGCCTCATTGTACGCTTCTTCTTTCAAATGTGAGTAGTCGTCACATCTCTTCTCAGATATAAGATGCCACCATTCTAGCGACTCTTTCACTCTGTATTTTTACAGTATATGCACATTTATTTCATTAATAGAAATAATGTATTATTGTATTTCTTTGTTTATAGAAATATTTATGTGTATTTCATTGTAATATATTTTCTTTCATTTTTTTCTAAAAAATAATCCGAATCACTGGTATTAGAGCAGGCTACTCTTGATCATTTTTCAGTGCATGTCCCCGACAAGGTCTGAGTATAGCAAGTTGGGTCTCGATCTTGTCTCTCTTGAGAAAAATTGCTTTTTCATTCCAAAGAAACCATCCATGGAGGAAGAAAATAAAAACGACGAAGCAAAAGATTCTATTAATCTGTTTCTTGAGTGAGCTCTCACCTGAGGGTGGGACGAAATGATGGAGAATTTTTCCCACATCCTTCAACGCCTACCGATAATAGTTGAAACATATTCATCAAGTGACCACTTTGGAGGCACCTCACCTTTCATGGTACAATTTAATTTTTATATTCTTGTATTTGAAGGACAGATAGATGAATATGCCCTAGAAAAATGGTTAAATCTTCTAGAAGGTTATTTCTTTGTTCATAATTTCTCCTAGAGGGAAAAGATCTCCTTCACACTCCTTAAGGCTCTCCCCCAAGTCAAAAATTGGTGGGAAACTTACTGGGATAAAATTTCCACAGAGGAGTCTTTAATATATGGGGTTGTTGGTTATTAATATCATCTCTGAGTTCGTATCTTCAGCTTGAGTGACCAATGGTTCATGTCTGCTCGGGGTTCCAAAAAAGCCTATAAAATTATCGACTCTCCTGGGAAACTAGAAGGAAACACAACACACAGGGTGCACTGTGTCAGCTCACTCAAGATAGTCTTAATGGGTGGCTGAAATACTCATGTGTTTGACACCTAGGATTGAGTGGTGGATCTGAGAACTGTATGCTGAGAGTTCTATTTTAACTTCGTAATTAAATACACTGTCATTTATGATTACACAGAAAATATAACAACTCATTCATTTAGCATATCGACAATTATTGAAGAAAATAAAGAAACACATGCATTTAATCACATAACACAGGCCTTACCATGGTTCACACCCCCTTGGGCTACATCTACAAAGATTTGGCTCTTAGTTGTTTTATTATAGTAGTTATGAACTACAACATCACGTGCTTTACAACTTTTCTCAGTTGGGTTGAGATCTATTATGAGGTGGACTAAATTGCACCAGGCTCCTCAGCCTGTGATCTAACCCTCAAGATCCACCCTCCTCAGTCCTCTCTAGATCAACAACTTACAAAATTAGGTCATACAAAAAAATATTACATCGCATCCGCTTCCTCACCTCCATATCTTCACATTCTCTTCTTCGCCCCTCTTATTATTGTCCTCCCCTATGAGACCTAGGTATCTATATTTATATGATTTTGCTTTGCTAGCCATTACAATGTATTACAAAAAACCTAACCCTAACGTCATTAGGTCTTTCATGCATGCACGCATGTTTCTCTTCCTTCCAGTTGTTGCTTCCCTCGTGCATGCCTTCTTTCCCAAAATCACCTTTCTTTCCTTTTTGTCTTGGTTCAAACAGGCCCTCAACACTGACATGTGGCTCGTCCTGAGCCACCTAACCTTTGTGTGCTTCATCGATATCCCTGGTGATCACCTGGAACTTTTCCTTGAGCTCTGCTGCTTGTGTTTGAGCTTGCACGGTCTTCTCCTTGAGTGTGTCTACTGTCTGGACTACAATCGCGTCACTGATCAACCCTGCGCACTCTGCCTAGGTTTGTGCCATATATGTCTTGTCTTCCTCTGCCTATGAAATTACTTCTGCTACTCACTCTTGAAGTGGTTCCATTTGAGCCTGATGCTCCTTTTTCTGCGTTTTCACAGTGGTGAGTTCTGCATCTAGTTTCTTCATATCCTACGCCCCTTTGATGCACTCCGTGATTGACATTGTCTTCTACCTCTATTTGAGGTTTTGGATAGTTGCACTTATCCTTTCTTATTCCTTGTCCCACTATTGGAATTGTTGATCCTCTTCTAGCTTCTTCCAAAGCTGTGTTTCTTTAACGAACTAGTCGGTTGTTGTGTTAACCTATTGCTCTATCTCTTGTAGTTGCTATGTTGCCTCCTACTTCTTTTTCTCCCTTACCTCTGGTGGAGTGGTAGGTGTGAACTACTCACAGAGATTCTCAATATCCATGAGATATTGACCGATCACTTGCACAATCTGATCAATATTCTCCGTTTCCATGAGTTGGGCCCTCTGCGCGGTCTTTGGAATTTTCTCATAAGTTTCGGCCACTTTTTGTTCCAATCCATTCACGCGCTCCCTCTCCTCTTGGGTATTGAGCTTGGCCTACTCATATATCAATTCCAACATGTATATTTTATCCTTTTCTTGTTGTAGTTCGGTTGTGTCTATGCGTGCACGAGACTGTACTTCTTGGGTAACACTAACCTTTAATTTGTGTAGATATTTGAATGGTATCTGCGACAATACCAATTAGAGTTCATATAAGTCCTTTAGGGGTGTCTTCCCCATGATATCATCCATGCACAACATGTTGGGTGTAATGTGGAATGTTTCACTCAACTGTGGTATTGTGTGGATTGTATCTTGCTCACTTGCTTCAAGTTCCTTTCCTATCTGTGATGTTGACGACCCTATTTCTATGTTGTTGCCCACTTCCTGCGCTTCTCCAATATGCTTGAGGAGTTATCTCATGTCTTCCAAATCCTCTTGAATTATGTCCCTGTGGTGCAAAACATTCTCAAATCCTCGAATGTACGATCCTGAACCATTTGGTCTATCATTTCTGCATCATCCTTCCTGATCATGTATTATGGAGGTGTTCTTTGCGCCTTCATATTCTTGCGCATACCCTCATATGAGTAGTTGGCCTCTTAGGCAAGACTGGTTCTTGTGGATTGGGACTTGGTGTAGTCCCATGCACTTCCTTGGCCTGTTTCTTCTGTACTTGGGCCATCTTCGTATTATTATTATTCCCCTTCTAGGTCCCTGTCTTAGTTGTCCCTTCTTTTGTCTGCTTTGTTTTGGTCCAGCCTGCCCTTAGTTTCTTGGGCACTGGAGCTTCCTGAGGCTATGTTTCTTCTTTCCCTACCTCCTCTTCTGATGTACTTGCAGTTATTTCTTGGGTGAGGACTGGAATCTTCCAGTCGTCTTCCCAGTCCCTGATAACCATTTCGATGTCACCCTCTGTGATGCAATCGTGTAATTGTAGGCACTGCTTTTTGGGGTCCTTTTGCACCTGTATCCACATTGCATGTTGAGTGGCCTTGAAGTTGGTGATGTCCCAATAGTACATGACATCTTGTGGTGTGATTCTCCAAAGGTTGGTGATGGCCTCATGTATATCATATAGATATCCTTCGAATATGGATGTGCTCATATTTCGGATCCTAGCGTCTAACGCGGCCCCAAGCGATAAATATCTCTCTCCATGATTAGGTTTGGGTCTGGTGGCAAAAAATACATAGTTTGGTTCCTTCCATACCATAATGGCTATCAGCATGAGCAACCATGAGTAATGGAAATTTGTTCCTAGATATTGCGCATCCTTGCAATCATCCAGAAACAAATTCAAAAGATAAGGTGCCCAACTAACTGTGGTGCCCTCAACACATTGTGTTGCAACTGCAACGACCACAGTCGAGACTTCTTCCTTGTGGAATTTTCTTAGCATATTACAGGCCATGATTTTTGTGTCCATTTCTGTTGCGGCATCATTGATTCTTTTTATGACGATTCCTTGCATCCCCCTTGTCAGTGCCATATTTCTTCTTCATCTCTTATGTGAGTGCTTTCTCCTTTGTTTTATCGTCGAGAAATTGCATGGGATCCATTCCATGGATGGCAGGCCTGTAATGTATGCAATGAGATCTACGTATATCGAGATGGGCGTGTCCAACCATATATCCCCTCCATGTTTGACCACCATTTGTTTCATGCAACTGCTTGCATAGTGTCCTCTGCCAAAGTGTGGTAGCTTTAGCAGGCATAAAATCCCCATTTTTTCCAATCATGTTTCCCACTGGAGTGGTTGATCAACCATGTTGGCACAGGGGTAGACCCAGGGTTCAATGCTTCAACAATGCACCAAAGAACCCTAACTATTGGCCCTTTCCACAACACCTGCGAAGCAGATGAAGTCTCACCCGAGGTAGAGGAAGAGGGGTTGTAGGACTCATGTGTCTAAAACCAAGCTGGGACATAGATCTGTGATTACAACACTCATTAGGTAACTTAGACAACAATAAGTATTAGTTCATGAGTCTCATTCACAATGAAGATTAACCCTTATTATAGATCAACGTGGTAACAATCAAGATCAAGAACTTACAATCACTTAGCACATAGCATTAGCTTAGATCTGGCATTTATTCATCTTTAATACCATTAATCACTAAGCAAAAACATTAGATGCATTCATCATACATTATAACAACAAGACTAAGCAGATAAACAACATAATCCACATCTCACAAAGCACATCACGACACAGGATATACGTGGTTCACCCTGTTAAGACCCTATAATTATAGGGAAATCAGGGTTGTTGATGTATATATATTGGTTTGGATTGCAGGTCAAAAACAATGATTTATCCTACAAATGTGAGTTCATATTCAAAAATATCCTGAATCAAATTCGTCATGGCGCATATTTAAAAGGACAAAGTGATAAAAAGTCCTTTTTCACTTCTCCATAATGTCACAAAATAAGTATTTCTCATATGCCTTTATTATTCTGGTGTTGCGTGGATCGAATGTTTTAGGTACAAAAGTATTATGGTTTATTTTTATAGATCTGGGTTTAAAAGGCTAAATGCGCTCTTGGGTTCTTATATTCATATAAATTTGACTGGATAAAGAAGAAAAATATACTCAGTCATTTAAAGAGTGCATATTCAAAATAGGTTGGGTACATATTTCAAGATTAGTGGGCGCATGTCTTGAGCACATATTCAAGTTTGGACTATATATTAAAGAATATATTTAAATTCCATTTTTGGCAAAAGTGTTGGCCAAGAGCCAACCCTTTATAGACACACGCCAAACCTACACAAGTCAGAGCCATGGGTTAAATCATACTCTAGAATACATATACAAGATCAAGCACTAAGAACCAAACCATACACCCAAGTCACATGAAGAAGGAGCCCATGGAAGGGGGCACCCTTTTGCCCAATGTGTCAAACAAAATGGGGATAGTCGACAATTATAAACGCCAAAGGAATTTTAGGCGTAGATGACTATGGTTTAAATAAACCATTCTTACATTAGTTTAAACCAAAATATTTAATCATTATTAACGGTTTAATTAATTTTTCAAACGTTAAAAGTGCAAAGCCATAGGGTGTTTTTGCCCATTGTTCACAGTGAGAGACATTAACTTCAGAAGCATGCAGCAAGCAAAAAAGGGTGAATTTTGAAAATCCGAGAGATTGTTTTGACTAGCACGAGGCAATGAACAATAACCTCTCTACGATTTTAAACAGATTTCAAGATTAAGGAGAATCAAAGACATGTCTGAGGGCCATTTTTCAATATTTCAGTTTTCGTATTTAAGGCATGATTTTATGACAGCTTTTTTGGAGAGCTGGAGATGAAATTGGAGAAACTGAATGAGGTTTTTACTTCAGACAGAATCATATACAATAACCTCTTTTATTTTATACACAGGTGTCATCGTTGAGGAGAAACAAATGTCTGAAGTGTACCCCTATTCTCAGTAGATTTGCCCTAGATTTTAGTTCAGGTCTTTTAGGGATTTACTTGCTATTTTCGGCCAGGATGATTGCATTTGATATCCTAAGCCTAAGGATTGTATTTTTTATTTATATCTATGTTTGTAATAGAGTAATAGGGGAGTAGGATTTGAAAAGAAGCAATACCGATGTTGTGATGTAAGCTCACAGTGAGGATGTTCTTGATCTCTAAGCAATAAAAAAACAACAGGATTCTTGTGTTAAACACCCTAGTGACGTGTAATTTCTTCATGTAATTGTTTTCCTTTTTTCCACAATCACTTTTGTTTCTGACTTATGCAATAGAGAAAAGAAGAAAAAAAATCGTTGGAATATACACTATGTTTCTTGACTTTGGATAATTTAAGTGTTTTCCTCTCATAGACAGGTGGGGAATTCTTAATTGCTTCCCATATGAATATTGATTTGTTTCATATATCCTATTTTGCTTTCCATTAAAAGCCCTGAGATCCAATGTTTTAGCTACCTAGCCCTGCAGTTTCATCTTACAAAAAAGGATTTGAATAGTTTGTTGTTGTGACTCCATTTCCCAATAGTCTCCCTTCTCGGTCCTTACTCCATTTCTCACAATCAAAACCCTGTATAGTTATACCTAGCCTAATATATTCCCTAAAAAAAATCTAAATCAGATAGAGAGAGCCCTCTCTGGGTATAAGAGGGCTATATCCTAGACTACAAAGTGGTTTTTGGTTACCCCTGTCGATTTCCTCCTCATCCTGGGAAATTACAGGGTGATAACACACCCCATTGTGGGGCTACATACACCAACAATTTCTTATTCTTTATTAATATTCAATATTCTTACATTCATCTTCTCCTATTCACAAATACACAAAGCCGAAACACACAGAGGATGGGATATCTGCGCAGAACGCGCTATATCCTCCTTCACAAAATCAGGTCAAGGCATAGATCCAACTCCTTAGTATAAGAGAGCCCTACTTTACACATTTCGTCTGCACAAAGCCACTTAAAACATCTTGCACTAAGCCAAAATTAACACTTACAACATATGGTGCACATAGCCAACTATCACCACCACCTCTTACATCACTTAGCTACTTATTTATACATTTACAAAAATGCCTAATGATGGGTAAGCCCATGGGCTGACATCCCATAACCCATTACATAAACCCTAGTAGACCCTTTGTTGGGTCCACAAGCCCACAAAATGAATGAGATCCCGTGATATTAGCTCCGCTTGGGCACTCCATCTTTGACCAGCCTATCAAAGTCCCAAAAGTAGTCAAACACGACCAATGTTCTCTCAAAACTTGGTCAAGAGCCAACAGGCCCCCAACACTCACATGTGACTCGTCCCGAGTCACTTAGATCTAGGCAATGCTCCTTCAAAGGCCTCGAGATTAGATCGAGTTGCATCAACTTGTTTCTTCACCAGAGCCTCCTTCTTAGTGAACTCTTGAATCAATTTCTCGGTAATAGGCCCTTCCAGGCATTGTTCCACTCTTGTAACCATTTGGTCCAACTATGATCCTTGTCCCTCAATCTCTTCAAAAATCGTGCAGGCTTTGTCCTGTGCTGACTATAGTCTCTGTGTAACTGCCATGACTTTGCTTTGGATGGTAGTAATATGTTGTTGGACTATGAATTTCTCTTGTGATCTCTTCATTCGCTCGACTGCATTGAGTAGCTTCATCTGTGATTTCATGGTGGATGCCTGTTGCTTCACCCCCTGGAGTTGTGCTTCCAGTTTCCTCATCTGCGGATATTCTGCGAGGCGTTCATAGGTATGCACACTTCAATCACTCAATTTCTTACATTCTAATGTGAGGATCTTGATCCTTCCAAATGTGCTCTTGGCAGCTTCCTCCCTTTGTTCGTGCACTTCCTGCGGAGTGCTAGGTACTGCTTGAAGCTCCAACTCCATTATCTGTGCTTGAAGATGTTGAATGGCCTCAGTGAGCTTCGTCACTTGGACCTCAAATGATTCATTTTCCTCCTATGTCTAGCCTGACATAGAGAGAATTTCTTTAGTCACTACTTCTTTGACCATAGTATTCTCTATGAGTAGTTGGTATTTTTCTTTCTGTATCTTTTCATTGTTCTCCTCGAACATCACCCGAATTTCATCTTTCTCCTTCTGCACAACTTGAAGTTTCTCTAAGAGATCCTCCTTTTCTTGCTTCAAGGCTTCTATAGCCTGCTCCTTTTCTTCTTGGACTCATTGAAGTTGAGCCTCTGCTGCATCTGCTAATATTCATAATTGGGCAGGCTCATCCCCCAATTCTACAATTTTCAAAGAAGAAGGTGCAATATGTACTTGTTTATGGATAAATCTGTAAGTGCAGACACGAACCGATCTCCCTAGATCCACCCGGATCTAGAACAAAACGAGACAGAATACTACTCTTTCTCTAGATCTAACCTATTGAGTGAACTAAGAGATGAAGGAAGATGGACATACCTTATGAATGCTTTCCTAAGTCTCTGTTGTTCCAAGATTTGCTCCGATGCTCTTGTTCCGTCCAGATCACGATAGAACAAACCAATCAAAGTATAGGCAGATTAATGTATTCAATAGCTAGTCTATACATGTGATCAAGGAATCATGTAATAAAGAGATATCATCTTTATGGGAAAGGGACATATTACTGTATTGATTAATTGAAAGAGAAACTTACAACCTGAGCCTTGATGTCGTAGGTCTCCTTTCAATGGCTCCTAGCTCTGACACACACACTTGCTCATGCATGAAGAAAATCATCCACTTGTGATGACCTTGCTGTAATCTCTTGCTGCTATAGCATCAGTTCTCCATAGAGGCTTCTAACAGTTCTCCAATCAATCTCTTACTAGCTTGCTTATGCTTAACCTTTTCCATGAGTAATCTCCTCAATATATAGGAGAAGATATATTAGTTACTTGGATAGTGAATGATCCCAATATATCTGGAAAGTCAGTATTTTTCCAACCATTCGAGAGCCAACTCATCCTTCTAGAAGATTCCCTTCTAGAAGGATCGAGAACTTATCCATTTTCCTTCTTTAAGATCATGTTTGCACCCTAGCCTTGAGTACAGTGCGAGAAATTCGCACCCCAGCTTAAAGAAGCATGCGAGAAATAGGCATTCCCGCAGGTGACTATATATGCAGCCTGCGAACTATCTTTTAAAATATGATTTTTGGAAACTGATAAGTGTAACCTTTCTCAGGAAAATGTTCTTATGGAAGAGATTGATATTTCATCATCATGACATTATCATAACACCATCACAATGACCAAAATTGTGGATAACAGTACTGTGCGGCTCAAATGGATGGCTTGATGTATCTCCTTCAGCTCCTTCTATATTATTTCAAAAAACGTCTCCTAATTTTCTCTATAATGTTGTGGGATATCTTATGAAGCATCCTCGATAGCTGTGATGATTATATTGACATCATCCTCTGCGAGCGTGGACTTCATCTTGGGCTTATTGGCGCACATCTTCTTTCTGGTCAAGGGTTTCTGCGGAGAAACCTTTCTTTTCTTCGATGTTTCAGCCTCGATAAGTGGATCCTTTGGTGGTTTAACTTCACCTTTTCCTTTATTTTCTCCTTCTTCCCTTCCTTTTTCTTGCTTTACTTCATCTCTTCCTCCTCTTTTGGGTGAGTCATGCCCACTTTCCTTCGATGCATTGTTCTCCTCATCAGTCTCTATGTTCTTCACTTTCTCCTTTTTCTTATTTTTCTTCGTGCTACTCTTATGCTCGACCCGGGTGACCAAGGGGATTCCAATGATGTCAGGGTCGAAGAGTTCTCCATCGTCAACCGGTACAAGGAACTCTATCGGCCATTATTTGGTGATATCCTCCATATCCTAGTTGGTCAGTTTATAATAGGACTGCAACTCTTCCTTGCTTTCATCCCTACGTGTAGTGATATAAATAAAGTGTCGATCTACACAGAACTTCTCTAGCAGTCTGTACTGGTGCAATGTGTTCGGTGTCATGCGTGGGAATGCCTCAATAGCACACTTCAGCTGCTGGTAGTAGGAATGGAACACAATGTTTAGTTTCCACTACTTCGACATGTCATTTGTATACCACAAGGCGGAGAACCTCGCGGCCAATGGCACTAATGGCTAAAATTATGGAAATGTCGCTCCTTCCAACATATGACAAGCGACAAATGTGATCAATATTAGTAACCAACTGAAATGGAATTCATACCCCTGATCCTGTGCTTTGCGGCAATATTTCTCAAGATCGTTGACGAGGTAACTCGCCCAGTTCATTTGCATCCCCTCTACGAACTTTCCTACGAGGTCCATTATGAATCCTATGACCTGTGTGGGATGGTTCTTTATGACGATCTTGCCAGCTATAAGCTGAAAATCTATGCGCACTGCGCCATCCTAGATGGAGGCTACCTTATAGCCTTACTTTCCCTTTTCCACATCACCATAATCCACCTTTATGCATTGTTCTAGGGAGCGATCTGAAGTCTTCCCTGGGTAGAACTGCTGAGGGTCCGGTCCCTAAATTCTTAGTCCTATAATCAAGTGGATCAACGTTGGATCCATAGTAACACAGCTATCAAACCACATATACCCTCTATGGTAGCACGATAAGAGGATTTTAACGCAAGCATTAACCTCCTGATGTCGGCCAAAGTGAGGGATATTCATTACATTCAGGATAGTGGATTGCACCAACCCCTTAATCCATGGCTGGGAGACTATGCACGACTTATTCCCATATGTCTTAATCAAATACCTATGTGGTGCGAGCATGGCATATTTCTTTCTGTCGTTGAGGTTAAAGTAGTTGTTCCTCGGAGCTCGGATCTGTCCTAACTGGGGTGAAACTACATGTATCCCCTTTGGGATGTACACAGTGATCAACGTGTACTCAAAGTCACGTGGGATATTGTTGTGGTTAACCACGCCAGCCAAAGGTGGTATGTACTCTGGCAAGACTGGCGGTATATGCTTCGTGTTAGCCAGATCATCGTGGTGCTTGCTTCACTTCTCAGTAGCACGGATATAACGACGTCCAGTCAAGGGGGATGCTTGTAGTCCCCAAGTCGATGACGCTTGTATTCCTATAGACATAACTCTCTCAGCCATGAGCTCCACGAGAATATCCTCCACAGACTTCTCTAACACGCTAGGTTCACCCGACATTCACACTTGAACCAAATAGATTGGATAGGCGAATGGAAAAGCGAGGTAATCAAACAGATGGCGAGGTTTAGAAATCACAGTGCGATACAATGGATTCTCTGTTAGCTTGGATATCATGGGTTGCAAAAAGCATTCTTGACATAGTGTCTGATGAGTTAAATAAGAAAGCATCATAATAGATTCCTCCAATGGCCATGAATGCATCCATCAATGTGAATCTATCTATTATGGCATGGTCTCAACGGTCCATTTGCTCATAACTATGTTTTCTATCCATTCTGGGGCATCATTTTAATGGTTGGGGAGCCTCCAACGGTCATATGTCTTCATCGTGGCAAAGTCCCATTCTGCATGTTTTTGATATTCCGACGAGGTTCAAGTTCTATACATATGCCTCATGCGAAGCCTTCCTTCTATTTTATGTAGCTTCCTACAACTTAGCTTTCTTCTTATTGAGATTTCTTGCCTTTTTCCTGTGATCTGAGCTTCTCTAATAATTCATGGAAGCCTCTTCCCATTTGTATTCTTATTCTCTCCTGGTGAAAGAAATTTTCACTGTTGATGCGCTCTTATAGATTCTGAGGTTAATGTCCCTTCTCTTACTATTTTAGGGGTGGCTACACTTCTCTATTGCATGGAAAGGTTCTGTAAACCTTCATGTGTTCTTTCAACTTTGAAAACTAATTATCTGGTCCTCTTTTGCTTCTACATATCCTCTTGTTCTTCTATTATTTTCTCTATTTTTTTGGTTATGAAGTCCCTTGGTTCTTTATTTTTTTGTTATGTAGCTTCCTCCTCTACTTTCCTTATGATCTAATCCTTCTCAATCTAAGTCTTTCCTAAAAAAAGTGGAAAAGGGGTGTTGTTATCAACAAACCTAATAACCTCAAATTCCTCTTCTGTCGATGTTTCATGAGTATTAATAGGTATATCAGTAACTCTTCCACATAGGGTTATCATATTTCCTTTAAAAAAGCCTATCCTTCCCAATGAAGGTACCATAGTAGGATTTCCCAAAATTTCCCAAGTGCTTTCTGGCATAACATTCACATGTGTT
Source organism: Picea glauca (assembly GCA_000966675.3). NCBI lineage: Eukaryota > Viridiplantae > Streptophyta > Pinopsida > Pinales > Pinaceae > Picea > Picea glauca. The sequence goes on from JZKD02S1675258.1 coordinate 220,019, forward strand.
TCTTCATCTAATACACAATCTATGTTGAAGTCTTTTATTCTTGTAACTATGCATTGTTTTTCTTTCAATATCTCTAACAAATTGACATCCTTGTGATCATCCATTACTTCTTTTAACTGTACTAACAGAGTCTGAGCTTTCTCTGATTCATTCTCTTTCTGATTCTCTAACATATCCTTAGTCTCTTGACCTTATTTATACTTTTCTTATCTCATGTTCATTTTTTTAGCTTTAGAAATCATCCTTGTTCAATCCTCAACCTCATGACCAATAACTTTACAACAAAGACAAATAGGATTGTTGGCCCTCGACCAAGTTTTGGGAGAACCTTGGTCGTGTTTGACCATTTTTGGTACTTCGACAGGCTGGTTGAAGATGGAGCGCCTAAGTGAAGCGGAGATAGTGGGATCTCGCCCTTTTGCAGGATTTTTGGGCTTTTAGGGTTTATGTAATGGGTATGGGATGTTGTCCCATGGGTCTTACCCATGTTTAGGACCTTTTTGTAATGTATAAATAAGTATCTAGGTGATGTAAGAAGAGGTATGTGTGTTAAGTGCTAGTGTTATCTATGTGCAAAGAATTGTAAGAGTAGTTCAATCTATGTGATTGTAGTGATATTTATCTTAGTGCATGGATGTGTTAAGGCTTGCAGAGCTAAGTGCACATTTTTGGTAAGTTCTTTGTGTGCAGACTGTGTAAGGATTTGTGATTTGACCTAACTCGAGGAAGAAGGACCTGATGAGGTGCGTGTAGATCTCATGTCCTATGCAGAGTTGGATTTGTGGCTGTGTGCATGTAAGAAGATTGAAGGAGACTAATATATAAGAGAAGAAGACTTGGTGGATGTAGCCCCACACTGGGGTGAACCACGTATATCCTGTGTTATTATGATTTGTGCAATGTGTTCATGGTGTTTATGTTTCTCTTTGATTAGTGTTGATTGATGAATGCATTTGATATAGTATCTCAGTGCTTTATATTGTGAATGAATGCTAGATCTGAGTTAGTGTTATATGCTAAGTGAATGAAAGTATTAGATCTTGGTTATTATTGCGTTGATCTAGATTAGGGTTTTAACTTGGGATGTGAATAAGAGTTAAGGAATAATGAATGGTATTTGCTAAGTGCTTTGTTAAAGTATTGTGATCACAGATCTATGTCCCAGCTATGTTGTAGACACTTGAGTCCTGCAACCCCCATGCCTCTACCTCGGGTGAGACTTCATCTCCTTCGTAGGTGTTGCTGAAAGGGTTGGTAGTTAGGGTTTTTTTGGTGCGTTGTTGAAGCGTTGAACCCTGGGCTTTCCCCAGTGCCAACAAATGGTTATGTTGTCGGGACCTGAAACTGTGATTGTTGGGAACTGAAGAAAAGAGAAAGATTTGTGCATAGATCTTCTGATGTATTGCACTTGACTTGTGAATCTCTGTGCTAAGAAATAAAACTGGATCTAAATAAAAGAGGCAATATCTTAAATCTTTGTGCTACGATAAAGGTAAGATAAGTGGAAATTTTTTCTTTGAAAGTATAAATCTAGGTATGTTTGATAGATGTGTTCCTAGTATAAAAACTAGGGCATGGATAGAAGAAAGAAGGTTTGATCTGAATAAATTTGATAGATATAGTGAAAGATATCTTATCCCTATGCATAGAAATAATTCTTGGACTAACATGTGGATGCAAGACCCTAGAAATAATTTTTGCAGGTCGCAGGTCCATCAGTGTGCACAGTACAGGAAAGGTTGGGGATCATTTAAGAGAAAGAGAGGATTGACACTTTGTTATAGTTGCAAAAGGCTAGGACATCTTGCTAAGGAATTCCCTAGTAGAAGTCCTATTTGTCTTTGTTGTAAAGCTATTGATCATGAGGTTTTGGATTTCCCTAGAATGATTGCTAAAGTTCAGAAGATGAACATGAATCAAGAAAACTTTGAAGAAGGTCAAGAGACTAACGATGTACTAGAGAACTATAAATAATCAGAGGCTATATTACTGCAGATGAAAGAAACCATGAATGATCACAAAGACATCAGTTTACCAGAGATCTTAAAATAGAAGGAGTGCATAGAAACAAGAATAGGAGACTCTGACATTGACTGTGTTATGGATGAAGAAACACAGGTACACATTATGACAGAAAGAACTTGGGAAATTTTGGGAAGGCCTGCAATGATTCCTTCATTAGGAGGAATAGGATTGTTTAAAGGAAAGATGATAACCCTATGTTGAAGACTTACTCATGTACCTATGATATCCCATGGAGCATCAACTGAAGAAGAATTTGAGGTCATCAAGTTTGTTGAGAACAACGCTCCCTTCGCACTTTTGTTGGGAAGGACCTGGATTGAGAAAGATCAAATCTGAAGGAAATAAGAAGAGGAAGCCATAGAAAAGAAAAATCAATAATTAAGGGATTTCATACCTAGGAAAATAGAACGAATAAGAGAAGAACAAGAGGACAATTCGAAGCAACTGAGGGCCAAAAACCTAGTTGTCGAAGTTGAAAGAACACAAAAAGGCTTAAAGAATCTATCCATGCAGGAGAGAAGAGAACCTGCCCCCGGAACAGTAAGAGAAGAAGTATTACTCTCGAACCCTGTGAAAGACCCTCAATAGTGCAAAGTCCCTTTACTAGGAGAAAATAATAAAAATAATGGAAAGAGGAACCCAGAGACTCAGATCACAGGAAAGAAGGCCAAAAATCTCAGTAAGAAGAAAGCAAAGTTAAAAAAATTACAGGAATTTCCAGAGAGGACTTTGCAGAAAGAAGGATTACATCACTTGAACCTCTCCAGAATAGAAGAACAATGCAGAATGGAACTTCGCCAAGGCGAAGCTATATGACCTTTGGAGGCATCCCGACCGTTAAAACAACACTCCAGAACGGATAGAACCAAGTTATTGCTGAAAATATCACCATTGGAACGTTGGGACTGTGCCATAATGGATGGAATCGTATTCATTGAGGATTTTCAATCCATTGGAGGAACCCATTACGACATTGTTTATTTAATTCATCGAATGCCTCACCAAAGACACTTTTGCAAATTGTGATCATCCAAGATAACAAGAGAACTGATTTTTATCGTGTTGTGTTTTTGAGACCTCGCATTGTGATCATCCGAGCTAATAAGAGAAATTAAGTGTTTGTTCACCTACCAGAGAAATTTGATTACGAGTGTGCATGTCGAGTGAAATTAGTGCAGTAGAGAATTCCATAGAAGAAATATTGATCGACCTTATGGATGATAAGTTCATGTCCGCAGGAGTACAGGCCTCATCGACTGGAGGATTACAAGTGTCCCCCTCGATTGGATGTCGATCTGGGTCATCCCGAAATGCGACAAAGAAGAGAAGAAAGCACCACGATGATCTGGCAAATGCAAACAAGATCCCATTGGTCTTGCCTGACTACATTCCACCCTTGGTTGGCACGGTTAGTTGCGACAATGTCTTGAGAGATTTTGAGTATACCCTCATTACTGCGTACCTCCTGAAAGGGATATGCACAGTAGGACTGTTGTTAGGATTGATCCCAACTCTTAATATAAGTGACTTTAACCTGCGAGATAGGAAGAATTATGCATTTCTTGCACTGCATTGCTACCTGATGAAAATGACTGGGAAGAAGCCGAAGATAGTTACCCAGTTGTGGATCAAGGATATCGTGAGGTCAAAAATATTGAATGTCATGAATATCCCACACTTCGACAGACATAAGGAGGTTAACGCGTGAATTAAACTCCTCATGTCGTGCTTCCATGGAAGGTATATGTTGTTGGATAGGCGCATCATTGTGGATCCAGCGTTGATCCACCTGATCACCAGACTAAGCATGCAACGACCAGATCCACACCAGTTCTACCAAGGAAAGACGTCAAATCGCCCCTTGGTGCAACTAATCAAGGAGGTGTATGGTGATGTGGAGAAGCGGAAGCGAGGCTACAAGGTAGCCTCCATTAAAGATGGCACCGGGTGCATAGCTTGGCAGTTGAGCACTGGTAAGCTCGTCAGGAAGAACAAACCAACCTAAGTCATGAATTTTGTCATTGACCTCGTAGGGAAGTGCGTTGAAGGGATGCAGATGAACTAGGCTAGTTACCTCATCAATGAGTTGGAGAAGGACTGTTGAAAAGTGCAGGACCAAGGCTATGAGTTCCACTTTAGCTGGTTACTAATTCTCATAGCATTTGTCACCTGGGAGATGGTAGAGGGAGAGACATTCCCTGAAGTCAAGCCATCAGAACCCCTGGTCGTGAGGTTCACCACCATGTTGTATTTGAGTGACATGGCGAAGTAATGGCAGTCAAATGCGATGTTCCACACCTACTACTTGCAGCTGAAGAGGGCCATTGAATCCCTCCCTCGCATGATGGTGAATATTCTCCATCGGTTCAGGCCACTTTCGAAGTTCCACGTAGACCGACACTTCATATATATCACTACGTGTGAAGACGAAAACAAGGAGGAGCTATAGTCGTACTATAAAGTGAAAGAGGATGATATGGAGGAGATAACCAAGGAATGGCCTACCGAATTCCTTGTACCAGTAGAAGATACAGAGCTCTCCGACCCTGATATCATTGGAAGCCCATTAGTCACTCGGGTCAAACATGATGGACAAGGTAGCGGCAAGAAGAAGAAGAAAAAGGAGGAAGTGCAGGACATCGATAGTGAGGACAAGGACAGTGCATTGGATGAAACTGCACCTGACTCACCTGGAGGAGGAGGAGGAGGTGATGAAGTAATCCAAGAGAAGGAAGGGGAAGAGGACAAGAAGGAAAAGGAAAAAGTGACACTGCCGAAGGACCCCCTTACAAAGGCTAAGACATCAAAGAAAAGTAAGGTTTCCCCAAATAAACCCTCAGCCAAGAAGAAGTCACAAGATAATAAGATGCAGTCACAGGATGTGCTCACAGTATATGATATTGACCTCATCATCGCAGCTATAGAAAATACTTCAGAGGATATATTGCAGCGAAACAAAGAAAAACATGAGATAATGTATGATAGAATTGAGGAGGAGATGAAAGGGGTACAACAAGCCCTCTATTCGAGTCGCGCAACATCTACTGCGCAGTCAACATCAGAAGCTGTATAATTGGGAGATGAGCCCACCCAACTGTGAAGGATAGCAGATGCTATAGAGGCTTCCCTTCATCAAGTACAAGAGGAAAAAGAATAGGCCATAGAGGCCTTGAAGCAAGCAAAGGAGGAAGCCCTAGAAAAACTTCGAGTTGCGCAGCAAGAAAAAGATGAAATGAGAGAGAAGTTTGAGGAGGACAAAGAGAAGATTCAGAGAGAAAAAGACCAGTTGCTTGTGGAGCAGACTGCGGTCAAGGCGACAGTGGCTAGATCACTTTGTTCTATGTCGGGATTGGCCCCAATGGAAGAAGAAACAGATGAGATCCAAGTGGGGAAGTTCGATGAAGCCATTCAATAGCTTCAAGCATGAGTATCAAAATTAGAACTGCAAGTAGTACCAAGCACTCTACAAGAAGTGGGAGATCAGAGGTAATAAATTGCCAGGAGCGTAGTAGAAAGAATCAGATCATTGGTCGCAGAATGAAAGTAACTCGGTGATCGAAGTACGCATACCTATGAGCACCTTGCAGAGGACCCATAACTGATAAAATTGGAGGCACAACTCCAGGAGGTGAAGAAATAGGCATCGACGATGCAAGTGTAGTTGAATATGCTTACAATAGTAGAGAATATGAGGAGAGCACATGACCAACACACAGTTCAACATCAGGTCACTACCATCCAGAGCAGAGTGATGGAGCTGACACAATGACTCCAGCCGGTGCAGGATGAAGCCTACACCATCTTTGAAGAGATTTAGGGACAAGGATCACAGCTGGAATAGTTGATTGCAATAGTGGAACAATGCATGTAAGGGCCTATCACCAAGCAAGTCATTTCGGAGTTCGTCGAGTAGGAGGCTCTGGCAAAGAAACAAGTCGAGGCAGCTCGAGATCATATCGAGGACTTCGAAGTAGAGTTTCCTATATCAGACTGAATCAAGATGAGTCATAGGTGAGTGTTGGGGGATTGATGGCCCTCGACCAAGTTTTGGGAGAACCTTGGTCATGTTTGACCATTTTTGGGACTTCGCCAGGTTGGTCGAAGACAAAGTGCCCAGGCAAAGCAGAGATCATGGGATCTCACACCTTTTGTAGGATTTTTGGGATTTTAAGGTTTATGTAATGGGTATGGGATGTCATCCCATGGGTATTACCCATGTTTAGGCACTTTTTGTAATGTATAAATAAGTAGCTAGGCAATGTAAGAAGAGGTCTGTGTGCTAAGTGCTAGTGTTAGCTATGTGCAAATAAGTGTAAGAGTTGTTCGATCTATGTGATCATAATGATAATTGGATTAGTGCATGGATGTGTTAAGGCTTGCAGAACTAATTGCAAGTGTTTCGTAAGTGCTTTGCGCACATACTGTGTAAGGATTTGTGCTTTGACCTAACTTGGGGAAGGAAGATCTGGCGAGGTGCATGCAGATCTCTTGTCCTATGCGGAGTTGGATTTGTCACTCTTTGCATGTAATAATATTGAAGGAGACTAATAAAGAAGAGAAGAATATTTGGTGTATGTAGCCCCACACTGGGGTGAACCACGTATATCCTCTTTTATTGTGATTTGTGCAATGTGTTCATGGTGTTTATGTTTCTCTTTTCTTAGTGTTGATTGATGAATGCATCCGATATAGTAGCTCAGTGCTTGATACTATGAATGAATGCTAGATCTGAGTTAATGTTATATGTTAAGTGAATGAAAGTATTAGATCTTAGTTATTACTGCGCTGATCTAGATTAGGGTTTTAGCCTGTGATGTGAATAAGAGTTAAGGAATAATGAACGTTATTTGCTAAGTGCTCTGTTAAAGTATTGTGATCGCAAATCTGTGTCCCATCTACATTGTAGAAACTTGATTCGAGTAAACCCCCTTGCCTCTACCTCGGGTGCGACTTCATCTAGTTCACAGGTGTTTCCTAAAGGGTCGGTAATTAGGGTTTTGTTGGTGCGTTGTTGAAGCATTTAACCCTGGGTCTTCCCCTGTGCCAGCAAGGACCTATACCAAGGAATTCTTTAGAAAGATGTCCTGGTCTTCTGCAATTATAACACAGTGTCAATCCTCTCTTTCTGTAAAATGAGCCCCAACCTTTCCTGTACTGCGCCCTGGGATCATAGTGTTGGACCTGCAATATGCAAAAATTCTTTCTAGGTTCCTGCATCCACTTATTAGTCCAAAAATTCTTTCTTTGCATAGAAATAACATATCTTTCTTTATTTATATCAAATTTATTCAAATCAAATCTTTCTTCTACTTGTGCCCTACCATTCAGACTAGGAAAAATTCTATCAAACATGCCTAGATTCATGCTTTCGAAGAAAAAGTTTCTACTTATCTTACCATTACCAGAGAACAAAGCTTTAAGATCTTACCTCTTTTCTTTAGATCCGGGTTCTTTCTTAGCACAGAGCTTCGCAAGTCAAGTAGAATATCGCGCACTACAAAAACATATATACGCATAGAGATTTCTCTTTTCTTCAGTTCCCAACAATCACAGTTTCAAATCCCGACAACATAACCATTGGTTGGCACAGGGTTAGACCCATGGTTCAACTCTTCAACAATGCACCAACAAAACCCTAACTACCGACCCTTTCAGCAACATCGACGAAGCAGGTGAAGTATTACCCTCGGTAGAGGCAGGGGGGTTGTAGGACTTAGGTGTCTACAACCAAGCTAGGACATAGATCTATGATTACAACACTCAGTAGGGAACTTAGAAAACAATAAGTATTAGTTCATGAGTCTCATTCACAATGCATATTAACCCTTATTAAAGATCAACGTGGTAACAATCAAGATCAAGCACTTACAATCACTCAGCACATAACATTATCTCAGATCTATCATTTATTCATCTTTAATACCATTAAGCACTAAGAAAAAACATCATATGCATTCATCATACATTATAACAACAACACCAAGAAGATAAACAACATAATCCACATCGCACAAAGCACATCACGACACAGGATATACGTGGTTCAAACCAGTGCGGGGCTACATCCACCAATGAATTCTTCTTCTTTATTAGTCTTCAATCTTCTTACATTGATATTCTTCTATGCACAAATCCACAAAGCCAAACTCCATAGAGTACAGGAGATATGTGCGCAGCGCGCTAGATCCTCCTTCCTAAAATCAGGTCAAGGCACAGAGCCAACTCCTTAGTCGCACAAAGCCCTACTTTACACAGTCTGTCTGCACAAAGCCACTTACAACCTCTTGCACTAAGCCAACATTAACACTTACAACATCTGGTGCACATAGCCAACTATCATCACCACCTCTTACATTGCTTAGCTACTTATTTATACATTTACAAAAAGGCCTAATCATGGGTAATCCCATGGGCTAACATCCCATAACCCATTACATAAACCATAGTAAACCCTTTGTTGGGTCCACAAGCCTGCAAAATGAGTGAGATCTCGTGATCTTAGCTCTACCTGGGTGCTCCATCTTTGACCAGCCTATCTAAGTCCCAAAATTGGTCAAACACGACCAATGTTCTCTCAAAACTTGGTTAAGGGCCAACAAACTGGATCCCCAAATGTGTCCAGACCCACAGTCTGTAGGTAGAATTTTTTTGCAAACTCTCGGAACTTTTCCATGTCCATTACTGTTGGCACAGGGGCAGACCCAGGGTTCAGCTCCAAGAGTGCACCAACAAGCCCTAACTACTGGCCCTTTCGGCTACACCTGTGAAGCAGATGCAGTATCACCCGAAGCAGCTATGGGGGTGTTGCAGGACAGAGATGTCTACAACCAAGGGAACTATCAAGTGCATCTAACACTAGAACAATACAACATGCATATATCACTTATCAACTTAGATCTATTCCACACATCTATCAGATCTACCACAGTAATGCAATACTAGTTATATCAAAGGCAAAGAACATAGCATCAATCACACACAACACAAGGTATATGTGGCTCACACTCTCTCTAGGGCTACGTCCACAGAATTGTTCTTTATGATATATTAAGGCGAAGCATACAGTTCTTATCTGCACTCTCAGCTAGAAAATCTTCTTTCTTCTCCTTTCTATCTCTCTCCTTCCTGCGCACCCAGCTGCAGGGTTGATCTTCGGACCCAGCTGAAGATCTTACAATACATAAGGCTCTCATACTCAACACTTCTCTCTCTCACAATGTTACTCACTTGATCACACAACAACAATCATAACACCAACAATATTAACAACAATGACAACAACCCATCCTAGGTCCTTTAAACCTCTATTTATACATTACAATCACTCACTGACATCCTTAGGCTGAAACCTAGGTGTCAAAACCACGGATACCAAAACCCTAGGTCAACTTGACTCATGTTTTCAGGGCTTCGCCATCCTGTCTTTCCTTCCTTCTCACACGGTGCTCCAAAGCATCTGGTGGTGGATTTTTCTGCTTGTTGATTTTTCTACGATCCTTTTTCCTTGCTGATCTGAAATCCTTTATCTCCTCTCCCAATGGCTTGCTTCCTTTTACTTCACTCCATATTTTCTACTATTTTTCTCACTTAGAACCAGTAACAGTCACTGTGTCTTCCGCATAGTTTTCATTTTTCCTTTTCTTCCTTGACCTTCACTTACTTCCATAACCAAGGGCCAATAGGCCCCCGACACTCACCTATGATCCATCCTGAGGAACTTCATATGTGATCCTTCTATTTTACTTCGACTTCAAACTGCACAGTGTTGCCTTTGCTTTATGGTCTATGCCTCCTCTCCTTCCCTATGAAGACTATCTTTCATGTGTCTAGTACCCAATTTCAACTACACCTGGTACCTAGACCATTTTCCTTATGCTTTTACTGAGAGTTGTGAGGCAACTAGTTGTCATAGTACAACTTCAGCCAACTCCCATTCACTAATCCTTCCTTCCATTCTCCATTCAAAGTCTTCAACTGTGTAGCTCCTCCTTCTGTAACATAGGAAACCTCATATGGCCCTAGCCAATACGTTCGAAACTTCCCAGGATGCTTTATGAACTTACTGTCATATACCAATACTAGATCACCTTGCTTGAATGCCTTCTTCTTGATGTTCCTATCATGATAGGCCTTCTCTCTTTCCTTCTATACCTGTTGATGAAATACTGCAATAAATTTGTCTTCTTCGGTTTGACCAATTGTGCAAGCCTATCTCGAAAAATGCTAATGTCATCCATATCTCTCAAGGCAACAATTCTTAGGCTTGGTACCAAATATTCCATTGGGACAACGACTTCGAGACAATATACCAACTTAAAAGGGGTGTGCATTGTTATCTTCTTGCAAGTGCTTCTATAGGCCCATAGTACTTCTGGTACTCTTAAATCCCAGTCATACCTGTTCACATTGCAAATTTTCTTCAGCGTTGTCTCCAAGATCTTGTTGAATGCTTCCACTATCCCATTTGCTTATGGATGGTAAGGCGTTCTCTTCTGATGGTGGACTGCAAATTCCTCAGTCAGGGATTCAATTGTTTTATTTATGAAATGTGTGCCTTGATCACTCATACGGATCTTTGGGCATCCAAATTTGGTTATGATGTCATAAAATATGAAGTGCACAACTATAGTTGCACTGCAGTCCTTAACGACTCTTGCTTCGGCCCATCTAGTCAACTACTATGTCACAGTAATTATGTACCTTTCTCCTATGAACTTTCCTGGTGGGTTTATAGGCCCCACGAAGTCAATGGACCATTTCTCAAATGCTTGTAGGGTTAGTTGTGGTGCTAGTGGAATTTCATCTCTTCTAGATGGTTTCCCAAGTCTTTGGCATACATCACAGGCTCTGTAATAGTCTTTAGCATCTCTATGTAAGGTAGGCCACCAAAGGCCAGCTCTAAGAACCTTCTGCACAGTTGCTTTCCCAGGGTAATGTCCTCCTGTGAGGATCAATGGTTTCTATACCTCCATAACACACCTTCTCAATATCTCATCAGGTACTATTTAGTATAGTTGTCCAACTATAAGTGAAAATTCGACAGCATGCACTACTAGTTGTTTCTTCTGAGGAATTGTATACTCACTAGGTGCCATTCCCATTGATAGGAATTGGACTATCTCTGTGAAGTGGTCATCAATCTTTCTAATGGCCAGTAATTGTGCATTCAACAGTTTATCCTCCAAACTGGTTGGATCT
>JZKD02S1675258.1:251117-262437 GCA_000966675.3 Picea glauca
AAAGAGGACTATGAGTCCCTTCTTCCTCCAAGGGAGGGCTCTTGGACCCCCACAAATAAGCTCTTCTTACAACTTTGAAAATGAAAATGAAAATGGTGAAAGAATTCTTTGCTAACCCACTCAAGGGGTGAGATGGATTGCCCAATGCAATGATGCAAGTATGCTCTTGGTAAGGATAGGGGATCCCTCAAGAGAATAATGGCATCATAACTTTGCTATGAATTCCTTGAAAAATGAAGTGTATCCATGGCCTTTTTATAGCATTCCATTGAGGTATTGTCCAACTAGTTTGTAGTGTGTAAAGAGGCTAATTAGGGCATTTCTAGGTCTTTGACCAGTCACCCAGTCGAATCCAGTCCAGATTTGAGTGTCAAATCAACTTGGAAGCTAAACCAGAAGTGGGTGGGAGGCCGACCACTCTCATAAATGCGTCGTTTCTCAGGTGTGCGGATTTTTGCGACAACAATTGCGCATCATGCGCATGTGTGCGAATCTTGCGTTTCTATTTTGCGCATGTGCGTGCGTGCCCTGTGTCTTTATAGTGCCCTTTAACTTTTGCACTAGTTGTATAGTTTTTGACCCTTTGGGAATGTTTTTTTGTTAATTCGGGTCCATGGGTGACCTCATAACTTTTTGACGATGCTGAATTCTTGTAACCATTTGTGGACGAAATTTCAGTGATAACAAGTATCCCAAATGATGTTCTGAATATACATTTTTTAATGTTTAATGATATCTGGCACTGCCTACATCTTTCTAACATCATCTGTAAGACCTTTACATGGTCTTTCAACAAACTATAGACTGTCCAATTGTCCAAGTATACCTCTAGAAACTGGTGGATGAATTCCTAAAATGCGACGATGACTACTTTGGAAAATATTGTTGGTGCATTCTTCAGTCCAAACGACATGACTATGTATTGGTATGATCCCCATTTTGTAGAAAATGTGGTCTTGTATCTATCTTCCTCAGCTATCTTAATCTGGTGGTATCCTGAGAATCCATCAGTGAATGAGTAAATTTTATGTCCTCCTACGTTCTCCAACACTTCATCTGTGAAAGGTGTAGGGAACGGGTCATGTAGGCATGCATCATTCAACTTCCTCAATTCGACGCATATCCTTATCCCTCCTTTTTTTTCTCATGAACTACCATTGGGCTTATCCATTTCGATTCTTCCACTGGTTCTATGATTCCATATTTGAGCATCCTGTCAATCTCAACTTTGACTTTCTACTTATATATCGGTTTCAATTTGTATGTTCATTGTCTGATTGGTCTTGCTTCAACTCTGAGTGGTATCTTCATTTCTCCTAGATCTCTTGCTATACCCTTCATCTCTGTAAATGTTGTGGGAAACATGTTGTTGTATTCGCGTAGTAACTATGTTATGCTTTCTACTGTTTTCTCATTTGAGTAATCTCCAATGTTGGCCATTTTGGGATTCTCAATTGTCCCAATGTTGAATTTTTTCACCTTGATCAGTGAAACAATGAATTATGATTCTATAGATGGACCCTCCACTTCTCTTTCGCCTTCCACTTCCTTGATCTGAATATCGCATTGATCATCTTCATCTAGTGCTTCCTCCTGCACATGGTAACACAACTACAGTTCTTTGATTGTCTGTTTGTTTCGTTGTTGTTCTTCTATTATGAGTTCGAATTCCGATTACTTGATGAATATCACCCCTCTTATCTATTTAATAGATTGATCTATTTTTGGGTTCTCATGCTCGAATGAAAAAGTGACTGTAAAATTATATTTCAATACCATCCAGGTCGGAGTTCCTTTGTGCAGTTCCTCGTCTATATACTAGTTCACTGGTGTTCCCTCTAGAGTATGTATGAAATGATGAGGCCATTCCTCTGGGGGTGTCATTTTCCACAACTTTCTATACTTCTCCAAGTGTTCCGCTGGTGCCCCCTATCCATCATACCTCTGTTGCTTGTTGTTTTTCTATTCTGCATCGAACCTTATGCCCAATAACCACTTACATTGGTACCAATCTGTGATTGTCTCTTTGTGTGCACCCCACCATCTTGTAGGTGTGGCCTTGAGTGATATATCAAGTGCTAAGAGTATCTAATCCTCTAAAAATTTGTCTTTGTACTGTGCCAAGAATACTTCTAGGTCATTTACTCTATGGAAACTAGGTGGTTCCCTTATCTCCATGCCTACCCATCTTACTGCATGGTCTATTCGTGCACATATTCTCATGGAAAATTTGTGTATCCTTTGTTGCCAGTTCTCTAAACTAGTATCTGAGTCTGTCGTACATGAATTAATGCTCCACCAACTGAGTATCCCATCAGCAGTTGGGTTCTCATAATCCTCATCACACGCAAGTGTTTTGTACAACTAGTTGATTTCCTCTAAGTCTAAGAAAGTGGGTTCTACAAAAATTTCCCCTTATGATGGGTCTAATGGTGCGATGACCCTATATTCACCTAACTCAAATGTCATTTTTCGTGTCTTCAAATTGATTATGGCCTGGTTGTCAAATGCCCAATCCAAACTAAGAAACACTGGATATGGTGTTGTGTCATCCACTATTTCAATCACTTCAAAGTCTTCTTTAGTGTGCACTACATCAAGGTCTACTTTCACTCATTTCAGTCTACCAATTGGTAGGAATCTATGTTGGTTTGCTAGTTTCAGTTGAACAGGTGAATATCCTAATGTGGGCTCTCCCATACATTGTCATGTCTTCTTTGGTAATACATTAACTTCAGATCCTATATCTAGTATGATATCTCCCATGTTGAAATATCTGATGTTGGCATTCAGTCTAAAATCCCTACTTTTTCTTCTCCTTGTATGTAAGTGATTGACTTCTTTTTGTTCTAGTTTTCCTTCTGTCTCTCTACTACATATTTCTAATATTTTTTTCAATATTTTGACAGATGACGGATCATTCAATACTTTTACACATGATTGCAAAACGCCTTTGATTGTACTTACTTATCTTATGGATTTCATTTTGTTGGTATGATCCAATAACGGAGGCATCTCGTACTCTAGTGCTTCCTTGCTTTGTTGCGTAGTTGAAGTCGGCGCAATGTCGTCCTTCTGAAATTCTTGTCTAGCTTGCTTAAATATCTCATTCTCATTCTGTGTGTCGAACTGCTTCCTTGGTTAGTGTTCTTCTTCACCCATTGGTGTTGTACTAGCTCTTGTCGGACTGCGTCGTTTATTGTTTTAGCTCCTCCATGAGTAACTATGTTGATGTTTCGTCCTTCATCCCTCACTTAGGCTGAAATCCATTGAACATTCTGGTTGTTATGGTTCCTCTTTTCCTGGATCTTTACCAATAGTGTCGGACATTATTCTGTATCATGGTCTGATGCGCGACAATACATACAAGTTTTTGGTGGAAGTGGATATTTCCTTGCATAATGTCCCAGGTTTTGACAATTGTGACATACCACTGGTCCTCTACCTCTTCCAAAACCTCCTCTCGCTCGTCCTCCAACTCTGTAGCCCGCTCGATCTCGTCTCGGCGGGTTATACTGAGGCACTTGATTATACTATGTGGTATTGTACTGAGGTTATGTTGTGTTGTATTGTGGTAGTGTGGTATTATATGGTTGTTGCGCAGTATTATACTGTTGTTGCGTAGTGTTGTATGGGGATGGAACTTGGTTAAATTTTGGTGCAGCTTACCAAGTCATCATTTATGCATGCACTCTATATGCATATGATGTCCTCTCTCACATCAAATCCATAGTTCTACAATCTTTGTCATCATGACCCACTGACTTGCAAACGTTGCAATATGAACTCTTTGGGACTGTTTGGTATTTCTGCATAATAGGGCAATGATATGGATCGTGACCCGATTTCTTACATATTTCGCACCATATTCCTCCTGTTGGTAATGGATTTGGCATTCATGTTGCCATATACTATGTGAATGTTGGACATTCATTCTTATGGTGCCATTCTATCCTTCATGTAGTACACCAAATGAATTCTCATTTGTCCTTACTTTTATTATCATTTAGTTGGAACGTTAAGTGCTTCAAATCCGCGTTCATTTCTTCAATGGTTGGATCCAACTGTTGATATTGGTTTTCTTCCAGTTGCAGGGCTACCTGCAGATCCTCTGCCTCCATCTGAAACTTATGTTGTCGCAATGGGTATTTTAAGTGTGGTAGCAGTGAATTGATGAACATGTGCCTATGTTGCATATTGGTCATGATATATTTCAACTTTCCCTTCATTCTCTTGAATCTCTAGTCAATTTCCCATACAGATTCTCCCAGTTTTTGTCTAATTTTGATCATCTCGTTCATGTACTGATCTTATGAAATCGGCTTCTGGAACTCGTTTATAAACAATTTCTTGATGTCTGCAATTGTTCTGGTTGTCCCTGGTGGATTGTTTGTAGCTAAACTCATATACCAATCCAGTGTGCAATCCCTTAGTGTAATCGCTAGCTGTGTCAGTTTAGTATCTTCATCTATGATCTGTTTTTCTTCCCAAATGTTCTCACAGATGAACAAATGTTTTTTTGGGTCCTCCGACGCTTCTCCTTTAAATTATGGTAACCTGATGGTGGGATCGTGTCCTTCCATCCTTAACGTTGAACTACTACCTATGCGTGGTGTAGATACTTGACTAGTGTTGCCTGAACTGGCTCCTCCAGTTGTTATTCCTTGTGTAGATGTACTTCCTGTTGTCTTTCTTCTCCCAAAATTAGGTTGTCTAAACAGTGGTGTTCTCATTGGTGTATTAGTCGCACATGGGTTTATGTGTTCCACACTGACATTAATATGGATAGGATTGCTTCCTTCTCTTCCCATTCTTGGACCTCTTATATTCCTCTCATATGTTGCACGTAGGATTTCCTCAATATGCTCTACAACTCAGAGATCCTATACCTCTACCTCGTCACTCACCAAGCCTTCCCTCGCAGCTACGACTCTCTTCTTGGTATTCACCTTGTATTGGTAGGGTACTCTGCTACTTGTTTTTATAGTTGTCACCATGATCTACTTGATCTGGTCATCATCCATCATGATTAGGTCCAATGGTTCCTCCTTCTTTCCCTTATCCTTTCCTCCTTCCATTTCCCCCTTCCCCCATGCACGTAGGAAAGTTTAGTTGTCTGAATCCATCATCATTACCCCTTTGTTGTATAAACTTATATTAATAGAAGTACACAACGATCTAATGTACATTCCTCGAGGTCCACGTAGAAACTCTTTCTCCATTGCACTATATGACTTCACTGTATCTACTGCGAACTCTAATATAAAGCCTGCCACAATACTGTTGAGCCAAAAATTTACTACACGGGTGAATTTGTTGTTCACCTGCTGTAACTACTCAATTTGTACTGGGGTCCAATCTAACTGTCGGATCCAGTTCGTTTCATGGTTATCCTTCAACCTTAGTATCCACTATTGCAATAAGTGTGGAAAATCATAGAAAAAGACTTCATCTAAATCAGTGAACATGTATTTCTCAAGATATTTGTGGGGTGTTACTCTAGGATTTTTGTTATCTTTCTGTGAAAACTCTAGCTCTTTTATCCTTAGCCAGCTTTTGATCTCTTCTTTTGTGGTATTCCACGGTCTCAAAATCCCCATCTAGTAGCTCATTTTTTTCTTCTCAGCTTTAATATTCCCTTTATCTGCCTCCTGCAGATCTTACGTATCTTTTAACAAATATTCAACATATCTCATCTACTCAATCCTCTATTGTTCCTAGCAACGAAAATGAAACCATTTGTTGGTTATTAATATCCTGTCTAAGTTTTTATCTTCATCTTGAGTGACCCAGGGTTCATGTCTGTTCGGGGTTCCAAAAAAGCCTCTAACAATATTGGCCCTTCTGGTAAACCAGAAGGCAATGCAGCGCACAGGGTGCACTGCACCGTCTCACTCGAGATAGTCTTAATGGGTGGATGCAATACTCATGTGTTTTCAGCCTAAGATTGAGTGGTGGATTTGAGAACTGTATGATGAGAGTTCTATTTTAACTTCCTAATGCAATACACTGTCATTTATGATTATGCATGAAATATAACAACTCATTCATTTAGCATATCGACAACTACTGAAGACAATAAAGAAACACATGCATTTAATCACATAACACAGGTTTTACTGTGGTTCACCCACCCCTAGGCTACGTCCACAAAGATCTAGCTCCTAGCTCTTTTATTATAGTAGTTATGAACTACAACGTCGTGCACTTTACAACTCTTCTCAGTTGGGTTGATATCTATTATGAGGCGGACTAAATTGCACAAGGCTCCTCAACCTACAATCTAACCCTCAATATCTACCCTCCTTAGTCCTCTCTATCTCAACAACCTACAAAATTAGGTCATACAATAAAATATTACATCACATCCGCTTCCTCACCTCCGTCTCTTCTCATTCTCTTCTTCACCCCTCTTATTATTATCCTCCCCTATGAGATCTAGGTATCTATATTTATATGTTTTTGGATTGCCAACCATTACAATGTGTTGCAAAAACTAGATCCCTAACTCTGTTAGGTCTTCCATGCATGCGTGCGTGATCCTCTTCCTTCCAACTTTCACTTCCCTCGTGCATGCCTTCTTTCCCAAAATCGCCTTTCTTTCCTCTTTGCCTGCTTCCAACGGGGGTCGAGCCCACTTGTTATTTTTTTGTGGATGTGCTCAAGGAACAATATTACCCTGTTGGAAACTATGTTGACTAGTGCATGAGACAAACCACACTGCGGCAAGAGAGGGGCCAAACAATGCTAGAGTTCACAAATAATTTCCATACCTTGCACACCAAGCTATGTATCAAAGACTTCGAGTGACATTTGATTATGAAATGCCATGGGGCTCCACACGATACATCCAAACTGAAATAGATTTTCGGGACATCTCATCATTGGGTGCTACTAATTGATATACAGTTACAATCGAGAATAAATTTAAGCACTAGAACAAGCGGGAGTTTGGGTCTGCAAATCCACAACAAGCAAAGTATGGTAAATACAGTGCTAACAACGAGCCTTCATAAAACCATTCCAAGCCACAGGAAAAAAAGGGTAATAGAAAGATGAATAAGTACACTAGAAAGTGGTGTGATTTCCACAAAATCCCCTAGCACAACACTGATGAATTTCACTCAAAACAATCATTGGTGTATGAGATCAAAGAAAAGGAATCGAATGCAGATTCATAATCTAATTCAGAAAATAATGGGAGAATACAGATCACTGATGCAAACCCCACTCCTATTGTCGTGACAAAAAAAATTCAACCAGAAGAACCAACATATCCTGAAGAGTCAGAGCACCTTTTTCATTCACAGATGTGGGTGAAGGGGACCCCACTGCATTTTATTGTTGATAGCGGAAGCCATAAGAACCTCATCTCAGCAGAGGTTGTCAAACAATTGGGATTGTTGACAACACCACAACCGCAGTTGTACAACATTGGGTGGCTTCTCGAGGGATGTGATCTTCATGTCAGCCAATAGTGTTGATTATCATATGACATCCAACCCTTCAAGGATGAGGTATTATGTGATGTTTTCCCATTGGATATCTATGATGTTCTCTTAGGCCAGCCATATATGTGGGAGCACCATGTTATCTATGAGTCTCAACTCTGTAGTGTCATTGTTACTCTGGGGGATCATCTCTACAGGATACCAGAGGTAGTTCCAACTATTGTCCCACCTAAACAGTGTTGCAATGTAGTATCTCATACTACAAAATTCATCTTCTTCACAATATGTTCAAAAGGTGAACAAAAGAACATTGCAACCACTACAGCCTCAATCCAAGCACCTTCTGTCTAGCAGAAGCAGGTCGATAATATTGAAGCAAAGAGAAATGATTTATTCTACACACAATTATCTCATGTATCCATATTGGTTAAAAAGGTCCAACCCTTCCAGCCATAGGTTCCTGATAGCCTTCAACAAGCTAAGCAACACAACAAGGCAAGCAACTCATCAAGATGCAGATTCAACAAACAATTTTCCCTCTCCCCCGAGCACTCAACGCAATAAATTCTATTTCTCCTTGATAAGGTAGGATTGATCTAGGTGGATATCGTTGGCCACCCACCTTTTCCAACTGGCTCAAAATAATTTTCTAACAATTTTGGCAATTTACTATTTTTAGCAGTTTTTAACTTCGGGGGCCAGTTTGAGGTCCTTAACAACATTTTTTCACGATAAATCACCTCATTCATGGCCTATGTCTTTGATTGAGACCCCTAAATGAACATCCTCATCAATACCTTTTCAACGAGCTATCGTGTGCCCTCAACAAATATCATATGCAAAAGTTACGACCTCGGGAAGTTAATGTACTAACTTGCTTCAATGGGGCGCACATGACTTTTGGTGCTTCATATCCTAGGGTTAGGTTTTTGGATGTCTAGGGTTTTGGAAGTCATATTTATTGTAAGATTCCTTTATAGCCTCATTGTACTCATCTTACTGTGAATGCGAGTAGCTGTCACATCTCTTCTCAGAGATAAGTTGCCACCATTCTAGTGAGTCTTTCACTCTGTATTTTTACAGTCTCTATACATTTATTTCATTAATAGAAATAATGCATTACTGCATTTCTCTATTTCAGGAAATATTTATGTTTATTTCATTGTAATATATTTTCTTTCATTTTGTTCTCAAAAATAATCTGAATCAATGGTATTAGAGTAGGATGCTCTTGATCGTTTTTTAGTGCATGTCCCCGACAAGGTCCAAGTATAGAAAGTTGGGTCTCGATCTTGTCTCTCTTGAGGAAAACCACTCTCGCATTCCCAAGAAACCCTCCATGGTGGAAGAAAATAAAAATGATGGAGTATAATATTCTATTAATCTATTGCTTGAGCACACTCTCATGTGATAGAGGGATGAAATGATGGATAATTTTTCTCACATAATTCAATGCTTGTCGATAACAACTAGTGCGTCTTCATCATGAGACCACTTTGGAGGCACCTCTCTTTTCAAGGTATAAGTTAATTTTGATATTCTTGTATTTGAAGGATAGATAGATGCAGATGCCCTAGAAAAATGGTTAAATCGGTTAGAAGGTTATTTCTCTTTTCGTAATTTGTCTGACAGGGAAACGATCACCTTCATACTCCTCAAGGATCTCCCCCAAGTCAAACATTGGACTTACTAGCAGAAAAGTTCCATAGAGAAGTCTGGAATATATGGGGCAAAGCCCACTTGGTATAATTTTTTGGATGCGGTCAAGGAACAATATTACCTTGTTGTAAACTATGACGTCTTGTACATGAAATATGACAAGAGAGGGGCCAAACAGTGTTGGAGTTCACAAATAATTTCCATACCTTGTGCACCAAGCTGGGTATCAAAGACTCCGAGTGAAATTTGGTTTTGAAATACTGCAGGGCTCTACACAAATACATCCAAAATGAAATGGATTTTCTGGACATCTCATCATTGGGTGTTGCTTATTGATATGCATCTAAAATCGAGAAGAAATTTAAGTACTAGAACAAGTGGGAGTTTGGGTCTACAAATCTGCAACAAATAAAGTATGGTAAATACAACCTTAACAACCAGCCTTAAGAAAACCATTTTGAGCCACATGAAAAGAAGGGTAATGAAAAGAATAAGAATGACACTAGAAAGTGATGCGATTTCCAGAAAATCCCCTGACACAACACTGATCAATGTCACTAAAAAAAATCATTGGTGGTCGAGATCAAAGAAAAGGAGCCGAACCCTAATTCATAATCTGATTCAGAAAATAATGGGAGAATACAGATCATTGACTCAGACCCCATTGCTACTGTCGCGACTGCAACAATTCAACCAGAAGAACCAACAGATCTTGAAGAGGGGGACCACCTTTTTCATTCATAGATGTGGCTGAAGGGGACTCCACTGCATTTTATTTTTGATAGTGGAAGCGAGAAGAACCTAATCTCAGAAGAGGTCATCAAATAGTTGGGATTGTTGATAATACCACACCCACAACCATACAACATCGGGTGGCTTTTCCAGGGATGTGATCTTCTTTTCAACCAGCAGTGTCAATTTTCATATGACATCCAACCCTTCAAGGATGAGGTATTATGTGATGTTTCCCCGTTGGATGTCTGTGGTGTTCTCTTAGGCCATCCATATATCTGAAAGCACCATGCTATCGATGAGTCTTGACCGAGTAGTGTCATTATTACTATGGGGAGTCATATCTACAACATATCAGAGGTAGTTCCAAATATTACCCCACCTAAACAGTGTTGCAAGGTAGTATGTCATACTAAAAAATTCAGCTTCTTCATGATCTGTTCAAAAGGTTAACAGAAGAATATTGCAACCACTGCAGCCTCAGTCCAAACACCTTTTGTCCAGAAGAAGCAGGTCGACAAAATTGAATCAAAGAGAAAGGATTTATTCTGCACACAACCATCTCATGTATCCAGACAGGTTCATGATAGCCTTCAACAAGCTAAGCAACAAAACTTCTCCAGCAAGGAAAGAAACTCATCAAGATGTAGATTCAACAAATGATTTTCCCTCTCCCCTGGGAACTCAATGCAATGGAGACCATTGCTCCCTTAGGAAGGAGGACTGATCGAGGTGGATATCGGTGGCCACCCACCTTTTCCAACTGGCTCAAATCAGTTTTCTGACAATTTTGGCAATTTACTATATTTAGTATTTTTTAACTTTGGGGGCTAGTTTTAGGGCCTAAATGACATTTTTTCATGATCAGGCACTTGAATGAATCTCCTCATCAATACCTTTCCAACAACCTATCGTACGCCCTAAACAGAGATCGTATTAAAAAGTTATGACCTCGGGAAGTTAATGTACTAACTTACCCCAACAAGGCCCACATTACTTTAGGCGCTTCATCTCCTAGGCTTAGGTTTTTGTATGTCTATGGGTTTGTCATTCATCTTTAATGTAAGAATTCCTTCAGAGCTTGATGCCTCATTGTACTCTTCTTCTTGTGAATGAGAGTAGCCATCACATATCTTCTTAGATATAAGTTGCCACCATTCTAGCGAGTCTTTCACTCTGTATTTTTACAGTCTCTGTACATTTATTTCATTAATAGAAATCATGTATTACTGTATTTCTTTGTTTCTGGCAATATTTATGTGTATTTCATTGTAATATATTTTCTTTCATTTTGTTCTCAAAAATAATCTGGATCAGTGGTATCATAGCAAGATGTTATTGATCATTTTTCAATGCATGTCCCCGGTGTTGGAAGATTGGTTGTTGTCATTGATGTCAACCCTAGTCATGGGTTTTGGACCAGAAGATTGATGAAGTTATTTGGACATGAAGGAAAATGAAAATGAAGATACAACACC
>JZKD02S1675258.1:324669-334949 GCA_000966675.3 Picea glauca
TGCAACAATAAAATCATTCCAAGAGGTTAAAATTTTACCATGTTTCTTCATGTCCTCCTGAGTCTTGGATTCCCACCAAATGAGTGTTGCACTATCCAATCTTAAAGAAGCAAGACGAATCTTAGTTTCATCATCTTGAATTTTTTGTATCCTACAATACACCTCAATCTGACGAATCCAATTATCTAATTCCTCAGCATTTACTTCTCCATTGTATATTGGCAATTCGAATTTAATATCAAGCTTTAACATAGGAATTTGTGAAGGAGTTTTGCCATGTCCTTTTGAAGAATTTGGAAGAGGTCTTGAATTGGTAGAAGAAGAAGAAGATGGAGGTGAGGGTGGTGGAGAAGCACCATTCCCTCCATTTCCATTTGGAGTTTTATCACCACTATCTCTCTTGTGCTTTGAAGGGTTGGAGCCTTCACCTTGAAATCTTGTATTCCTTTCGATCAAGATTTTCATCATTTCTCTCATTTCCATGACAGACTTTCTGAGATCTTCATCTTCTATAGGAATATGTTCATGACTCTCCTCATGAGCCATACTTGGTGAATGCCTCCTTGAAACTTGCGGTGATGATATAAGCTTCCTCCTAGAAGGATGAGAACTTGGCTCTACAAGCTGACCTTCTCCTCTTGTGAGTTTCAACCTTGTGAGCATCAGAAAACAAAACACTTGCAAATAATCACGTCTTCAAAAACCTATGCTCTAATACCAACTTGAACTAAAAATGAAGAAGACTTGTATTCTTGAAAATATTTGCAAGTTTAATTTTATGTGTTAAAATGCAAATGGATCTACTTTGCAACACAACTTTTATGGAATTTACTCATTCAAGATGCATATAAATAGCAGCAATAAACAGTGAACAGAAAACACATAACACAACAAATGATAAAGGAGTTCACCCCTCTCTTGGGCTACATCTCCTAGTCTAGCTTCCAATGGATCATTTGTATTATTTGCTCAAAGTGCTCAAAAATGTGCTTTACAATGCTCAAAATGCCAAATAAACTACTCCAATAGTTTTAGAACGTCCAAAAACCCCTAGTTGGGCTTTTTCGGCACCTCGTTTGGCCAAAAATTGAAGAAGATAGGCTTCCTGGAAGTCCCCCTTCAAACTTGTTGTCTCTGCATCTACAAATTGCACCCTTGTTGGCTCAACCCAGCCCCCCATGCATATTTAAGCATTAAAACTCAGCACTGTACGCAACCACACAAACGGTGCAAACTGTAGGACAGTTACGGGTGCACCTAGCCCCTAATCGCCAAGGCTATGGTCATGTGGCCCATGTGACCACACGCAAACTCAAATGGGGCTAAAACTTTAAGAGCAAGTAAAGTCGTGACAAGTGGTGGGTGTTATAACCGTTTAAACCACATGCAAAACCAAATCACGCGCGTGCCAATCGGTGGTCATGGTACCCACAGTATGGTCATATGTTATTGTATTATACGACTGGGGGCTAAGGCTAAGCCCCAGCCCAGGCCCCACACCAACCACATATTAACTCAAACTTAAATAAATGCAAAGCCATTACATAGTAAGAACTACTATGGTGGCGCATTGGTGGTGCAGACTTTGCAAAGAATATGCATGTGGGTGGAGGTCACAGGGTTGAATCCGGTGGACTCCAATAATATTTTATACAAGCAACCAATAACAAGGTGCCATGTGGCATCCCATGACTGGGCCACGTGGCATCGTACAACCAACCAAATACTGCCACGTGTCGCAATGTCATTCATCCACATCTGCCAACTGTCTGTCATTCAGTTCTACCACATGTCGTATAGATTGCCACATCAGCATCCGTACGAACTGTACAGACTGTACAGTCAGCATCCCTTTTTTTGCATGTTTGTCATTTTGAACAGAACGCGATATCTCTCGCTCCCAACATTCGTTTGAACCCAAACGGGTTGCGTTGGGTTCATAACAATGAGGCCTACACTCCCATTCGATTTGAAGCAATTCTGAGCACTTTGAATTTTTGAGCAAAATTTGATCCCCTGGATCACTACACCTGCCACAACATTTTGCTTCCCTTTTTTGTAGATGATTTCAAAATAATAACCCAACATCTTGATCACCCATTTTTGTTGTTCTTTTGAAGATAGGCTTTGTTCCAAGAAGTATTTAAGACTATCATGATATGTTTTGACCTTGAAGTGCCTACCTATTAGGTAAGGGAACCATTGCTTCAATGCATGTAGTATTGCCATCATTTCCTTCTTATAAATGGGTTTGTGTAAGTCCTTTCCCTTGAGTGTCTGAATTTCAAACGAAAGGGGCCTTCCTTCTTGCATTAGAACAACACCAATTCCATTTCACGAGGCATCACATTCCACAATAAAGGTTTTTGTGAAGTCTGGTGTGGTCAAGACATGAGCTATGCACATCTCCTCTTTAATTTTTTCAAAAGCTTTAGTTTCCTCTAGAGTCCATGAAAATCCATCCTTCTTAGTTAATGTCTTTAAAGGTGTTGTTATTCTTCCATAATTCCGAACAAACTTGTGGTAGTAACCTGTCAAACCCAAAAATTATTTAAGATTCTTCAATGTTTTGGGAATCATCCAGTACATCATGGCCTCAATCTTGTTAGGGTATACCTTGACACCTTCATGAGATACAATATGACCCAAATACTCTAACTCCTTCACCTCAAATAAGTATTTGTATGGTTTGGCATATAGTTGTTGTTCCTTTAGTAGGTGTAGCACCTTGTCAACATGTCGAACATGATCCTCCCAAGACTTGATATAGATTAGTATATCATCAAAAAATACTAACACAAAGTTTTGAAGGAATGGCTTGAAAATGGAATTCATCAACCCTTGGAATGTGGAAGGTGTATTCATAAGGCCAAAAGGCATGACCAAAAATTCATAATGGCCTTCATGAGTTCATAATGTTTATTTTGGGATATCTTCTTCCTTCATTCTAATCTGATGATACCCTGAACAAAGATCCAAGTTTGTGAAGTAGATTGATCCATGTAGTTCATATAACAATTCATCAATGACGAGAATGGGAAACTTATCTTTAATAGTGATCTTTTTGATCTCTCTATAATATTGGCAGAGACTCCATGAGCCCTCTTTCTTGAGTACCATTACCATCGGTGCAGAGTAATAAATTTGGATACGTCTAATAATGCCAACCTCTAACATTTCTTCAACCATATGCTCAATTTCACTCTTTTGTGCATAATGGTATATGTAAGGCCTAATGTTAGGAGGAACACTCTGAGGAATTAGGTGAATAGCATGATCATGATTTCGAGTGGGTGGAAGACCTCTAGGAATTTCTTCAAATACTTTGGAATGATTATCAATGATCCCTTAGAGATATAGGGGAATAGATGGATTAGATGTTTGAACATCTAGTGAGAATAGTTGTGCAATTACACCTTGATGCCCCTTTTTCAATAATTGTTTCATACCATTAGAGCTTATCACCTTTCTGGATTTCCCTGTGATACCCCTTAACTCAATTTCCTTTCCTTCCAATGAAAATTTCATGAAAAGTTCTTGAAAATTAAAAGCCATTGTTCCCAATGATTGTAGCCATTGGACTCCTAGTACGACATCAACACCACCCATGGGTATAGAAATCATTGGACTATTCATTACATATTCCCCCATAGTAAGATTGATCTTATAGAATTTTCCTAAGAAATTGATAGTTCCTCCATTTGCAATCATTACTTGAAACTCTGGTGCTAGATATATAAAGCAATTGAGAGCTTTGGATCATTTATAGTGAATGAAATTATGAGTACTACTAGAATCAATTAGGACTATTACCTTTTTCTTTTTGATATATCCTTTGATCTTGAGGGTTTGAGGAGTGCTAATTATAGCCAATGCAATACATGATATCGTGGGAGTCAACTCTTTAGAAGAAATCTCTTCTACATTTTCATATTGAGATGGTTCTTCTTCTTCTTCTTCTTCTTCTTCACAATCTATGTAGAATAATTTATTCTCACCACACTTATGTCTCTTACTGTACTTGTTGTCATAATTAAAGAATAAACCTTTTGCTTTTATTTCCTCCAATTTTTTAGGTATCAACCTTGTAGGTTGAGGTGTTTTAGAAGAAGGAACATTATTCTCTCGATAGATGTTAGGAGTGGTCCTTCTAGTAGCCATAGCCATATTTTTGCTTTCACCATTTCTCTCCACCTTGAATGCATTCTCCAATGATTTTGGTTCCCAAAGGTGAACCTCATGTTGAATGTTATCCTTTAAAGTTCCTATGAATACATCAATCAAGTGCTCATCTGGAATATATGTTACCTTTATATTAAATCTTTGGAAGTTCTCACTGTGCTCTGCAACTGAACCCTTTTGCTTGAGATTTATCAATTGGCTAAAGAAATTATTGCTCCGTGTATCCTCATAGTGTGCTATCATTTCTTTCGTGAAAATTTTCGAAGTGACAAGTGATTTGCGAGAAAAAAAACATCGATACCACACAAATTGATTGGGTTCTAAATATAAACAAGTGATTTGTACCTTTTGTGTGTGTGGCACATCATGTAGATCAAAAAACTTCTCCATCTAAAGTTTCCATGTGATTGGATCCTTTCCATCAACCTTCCTCATATCAATCTTAGGAAAGTGGTTGGTCTTCAACCCAAAGCTGGATTTTCTCCAGTCTTGATTCGTCTTCCTTGTGTCCTCATCATGAATTTCATGGGATACATTTTCACTTTCAGGTGACCTCTCTATTAGGAAATTTTTCAATCCTTCCATGATATCCCTTTTTAAACCATCCATATTAGTATCCATTATTGCCTCTAACTTAGCTTCAGTTGAATCCATAATCCCTTGTAGTTCATCTTTTGTTACTATCTTCTTTTGTAAATCATTTATGTCCCTGTGCATTTCTTCACCTTCATAAAGAGTCCAAGTAGGACTATCTGAAGGCTTATTTGGTGTATAAGTTCCCTTTTTTGGTGGCATGTTGTCTAAGTATCACTTTTAAACCTTGATTTCGAGGTGGTTCTACTAGATGATCTTTCTTCTAATGTATCTCCAAAATTTCGGCCCTTATGGGTATAAAACTTACATTCTGTAGTTTTATGATATGTCTTCTCTGAAATGTCACAGGTATGATCAAAATTATATGTACCACGTGGAAGTTATGGTAACTTCCCCACACCTTGCTGATTTTTTTCCCTTCCAGGAGAGCATACCTGTAAAGTGTGATAAGAGCACAATATATTATATTTGATTATGAAACTTACACCGGATATACTACAGATTGTCCACTATCCAATGCAACTTTTCTCACTTAATTTGGATACTCACTGAAGAATATATCGATGTTTTACCTGGAACACATGTTTGAGACTAGTTAATATGACTAGTCAGCTACCCTATATTACACAGGTTGTATCTACAAAAGTAGGATGACCCTATATTACACATTCTATATCTCTACAAATGTAATGCCTAAGGAGCTAAAATTGTAACCCCAAGTACCTTGATCCGTCTACTAAAAATCCTCCAAGGAGTTCCTTCAAAAACATCATAGAAAAAACGTTATAGAGAAAATTCCAAGGTGTCTTAGATGCAACAGCGAAACCCCAAGACCTTGAACTTTGATACCAAATGTTAAAAACCAAATATCAAAATAGCATAAAAAACCTTAGAATAAGTACTCAACTCCTTGACAAAGAGATAATTTCAGATAATAAGCTTGTTCGAGGGGGAAACCTCCTTATACACCACATAAATTTACAAATACAAGATGATTCCAAATGAAAAGGTCTCCTTGGTATATAAAGGAGACTAGGAGGTACAATTACAACTAATGGACCCAAGCTGACATAAATAAAATATAAATGATAATGTAATATGCCCCAATTAAGGGGTAATGTGCCACTATTTAGACCTTAACATTGATTTTGATGACAGATTCAAGTATCTAGGATTTTGACTTAAGTCGAACTCCTATGGCAAGAAAGATTGGAATTGGCTTATTGACTTATTGAAACAACAGAAAACAGGATACACCTATGGTGTAATTTTTGGTTATCACACATAGGATGATTGACTCTACTAATGTTAGTACTGGAAGCTATACCAGTGTACTAGTTACAACTTTCCCACATCCCTAAGGGGGTCCTAGAAAAATGTTAGAAACTATGTTTTAATTTTATATGGAACGATCAATAAGGGAGGGAGGGAACACATTATACCAATTTGTTATCACTCACTAAACCCAAAATGAAGCAGATTATGGGTTAAATAACCTCCATTTATTTGGTCACTCGCTTGCTGAAAAAACTATTTAGAATATGATTATCAAGGATAACCTTTGTGCTAAAATAATTATTCAAAAATATATAGTCTCAGACTCCCTCTTGAGTTGTATCTAAAAATAGGAAAAGACTCAAAAGAAGGGATATTTTCAATGGAAATCTCTTGTATCCACTTTTCCTATCATTGGAAGGATGTTGGCATGGAGAGTTGAAAGGGCCTCGAAGGTTAGGAATGAAGAAGATGTTATAATGGGCTATGGAAATCATTTTTCTTCCCACATGATTTAGTGCAATTATTTCGAACAAGGAATCTCACACATCTTCGGTACTTTTTCGATGAGGCACGCACAAACCTTTGGAGAAAATGTTGGAAGTAACAATATGATTTGGGATTATAGGGGGACTGGTCTTGATCTTGGGCCTCCTTTGTGGAGGAATTATACAAAGGTCATATCTACCTTCAAGAAGAAGAAGAAAACCTAGTTTGGACTAAGAACAAGATCGAAGGATACTACTCAGTGAATCTATGTTATCAAGTACTAGCATATGGAGATTGGGATCAAGTATATTGGTGGTGGTCTCATATTTAGAAGGTGAAAGTCCCTAAGAAAAAATAATTATTTACGTGGTTGGAATTACAGAATTTTTTATACATGAGAATCCCACCAAAAAGAAATATACAATGGCCCAAGATTTTCTATTTATGTAGGAGAGAGGAAGAAACGACCACTCACATGTTTTTCAACTGTGGATTTAGTATTCAAGTGTGGAAGGATATACGTCACTGGCTAGTGATCCAAGATTTGTTGTCTAAAGATAGTATATATGTCAATTTAAAGACTTGGTTCTCCATTCTAGACCTCACGTATTTTACATCTATCTCGCTCTTTACTTTGTCGGGTATGTGTCTTGCTGAGAAAAAATATTTATTTGAAGACTCTTGTACTCCCTCATTTCAAGTGGTTTCTTAGATCACTTCCATCTATAGTTTTTGCAAGGAGGATATGAACATAAAACTTCCAAGATGAGTCAGTGAATTACTTATTAATAAGCAGAGATGCTAAGGAAACTTCCATGATGAGTCGGTGTATTACTTATTAATAACTAGAGATGCTAAGGATTTTTATATGAAGCATGTCAAGCTGAAGCACAAACATGTGGTATTGAAAAACTTATACGCTTTAGTGACTCTCATTTTATTTCCTTTAAGGATAATATAGGAAAGGGTACAATCTGGTGGAATTTATGGTTGTGAAGTATCTTCTTAATTTAGCTTATAAATTTAGCATTAGAGACATACATATCTTTGGTGATTTGTCTCTAGTAGTTAAATGGGTGCAGGGATCATTGTAGGTATATAATCTGCAACTCATCAGGATTGCCAATATGTTTAAGGATGTTTTTTCCACCTTCAATTCAATTGTTATAATCCATATCTTCCATGAACATAACCAGTTGGCCAATAAAATTTCTAAAGAAGGGTTGTTCCTTCCTAATCGTTCACTCTATACTTGAAACATTTATGGGGATATGCCTACATAAGACATAGTTTTGCTCTAATTTTGCTACAGTCCTACTGTTTTTTTTGTTTGTGGGCATTATGCTTTGTATATGTAGTAAATTTTGGTTGCAATGATAGATGTAGTAGTTAGGAGGATTTAGACATATATGATTATAAATACCAGTCATAGGTATGAAATTTGGTGGGTCCTTGCAGCTAGTTTTATTTTGTTGGTATGTGTGGTAGCACCTAAAGAAGGATTTTTTGGATGATAAAAAAGTGATTTTTTTCTTGGAAAAAAGAAAAGTTGGTGGATATACCATAGGTATCCAAGATTGTGTTCTTAGTGTCTATGTTGTGTGTTGGCTCCATTCTTAATGCTTAGGATAGGTCAATTTATATTCTCAATGAAGAATTGATTTCTTTCTCAATACTAGGTTAGGTTTCATTCTCAATTCTTAGGTGGTATGTCAATGTTATTTTTAGGCTATGGTCTAGTGATAAGTTTGTAGGTCTACCACAACCAACCTAAGGTTTTTAAACTATAATAGGTTCCATTATCCATGTTTTAATTGTGGGTATAATGGTAAGTTGATGGGTCTATTGCAACTATCCCAAGTTCCATTCTTTGATATGGATTGGATCATCATATATTTTTCCATCTACCTTGGTACATTCTGGGTGGAAACAATTGGAATAATCAATTTGCAGGGTCATTTTAACGGTAGGTAATAGTTTGGAAAATTGGGTATGAAACATTCCCAAGCCATTTTGAGGCATTAAGTGGCATTTGAGAATGCAAGTTTTCATAGTTAGTCATAATGCTAGAAAAAATTTAGATTGAACTGTGTGTCAGGTTTCTAAACATCCAATGTTTCAAGTGGACACTCCACCCATCATCATGGACATAAAAAAATATTAAGGGTGTAGTTTCCACTCAAAATGTTGTACATTTCGAAACCTGACACAACGCAATCCAGAAATTTTCTAGAATTAAATGGCATTTTTTGGTCCAAAAAATACCTAATTTTCCTTGATGATTTTTTACACAATGAGACCTTTCCAACGGTGCAAAAATCACCTCAATTGGAGCTCATATGAAAACATTATTCCTCTCACAAGTTGACCTACCTTGTTTATCACCATGGTATGAGTGGACACCACATAAGCCCCCATTACTCAAAATTGTGGGTCTAGAAACATGTGTATTTTCAAGAAGATTCTAGAAAGTCCAAAACTTAACACTAATTTAGGGTTGAGGAAGACAAAAACCTAACCCTAGATGAATATTCATTATGAGTAGAGGGAATTCCATTATTTATCATTGTAGTTGTTCCATAGATGATAAAATCATCTAGGAGTAGTATTTTGAGAGCACAACAAAGGAGGAGGAATATTTTGTAATATCCTTTCAAGCCACTATGTCATAGGAAACTCCATAGTGAGTGCCCATTCCTTAGTATTTTCATTTTGATAACTAAAAAAAAAAGAGTAGAGCATAGGCCTAACCCTTGAGCTATATTTTCTCCCATATTGTGTTTCCTAGGGTAAATCTTGTGTTTGTTGGTGTGGATGGTGTTTTTTTCATTTTCTTGTTCTCTTATTTTTGTATTTCATTTATTTTCTATAAAAATGGAGAAATAAGCTAGAGATAACAAATCTAATATCTAAGGAAATAAACCTACATAATAAATATTCCAGCCTATTATAAGATTTATTGTGAAAACTGTTCTAGTGGAATATCTATGATAGTTTATAGATCATATTGGTATCAAAGAATTTTTCTTTGGATTATTTGTGGGAAGTTGTAGGATCTAGTAATTGGATTAAGAAGAAAGTGGTAGGACCCTAGCAATGGAAAATAATTATATTCACAACAACCCTAGAGATCTAGCAAAAGAGAGATTAGTGAGGCTACAAAATAAAGTTGTTGATATCTCTTGCAATATGTCCCTCCTCATTGCGACTCTAGCAAACAATTTCAGACCTTCACCAAACTTCTTCCGAGGGATACCTTTGAGTATCTTTGACAAAAACTTGGAGTTGTTTCTAGACCACAGTGATCCACATAGCATCAAGAACAGTAATATGTGGGGAGAGAAGCAGAATACATGAAGAGTATAAGTAAATAATTGTTTTAATGCTTTTCATATACATCAGATATTTACATGATGAAGCACTGTAAAGAGACAACAGAGGCTTGCAGATAGGGGGAGCAACCCCAAGGAGAATTACCCTTTTCCATTGATGTCAAAGGGGAAGAGAAAAAACAAAGTCTTGGAAACAGAGAGAAAGAAGAGATACATGGAGATAGGGGGAGTGATGATCACAAGGGGAGCATGAGTGTTCCCATGCCAACATTGTTTCCATCAATGTCAAAGGGGGACATTGTTGAAACATTTGTTGTCATTGATGTCAACCCTTGAAGAAGTATGGTAGCCCCAACAACATGGTTATGGAACATGAATTTAATCTAGGAAAAATATCATGAAGGATAG
>JZKD02S1675258.1:370497-394593 GCA_000966675.3 Picea glauca
CCTTGCAGGTTTCGGGTTTGATACCCTGCTCATTGTGGTCTTCGGACTGTCGACTGTACCCGCCTGATAGTTGTTCACGTGCTGGCAACCTAATTGCCTATCTTTCCTAGGAACAACAACTGTCACTGATTTTCACATTCAGGATAGAATCTTATGCCACCTAGGCCATATTTTGTTCCTACAAGAGAGTGTGCAAAGGTGATTTGGGAAGCCCACTACAATCGGGTTGTAAGACATTTTGGCGTAGAGAAAACTGTCGTCATTCTTCATAAACATTTTTACTGGAAAAAACTTTGACAAGACATCAGCAAGTATATCATATCTTGCATTGCCTGTGTCATTTCCAAGCCATCCATCAAGAAGCAAGGTGTATACACCGCTATTCCTATTCCCGAGAAGCCTCGAGAATCCATCTTAATGGATTACATGTCTGGCTTGTCGTCCACCAAGAAAGGAAATGACTGCGTGTTTGCGATTGTTGATCAGTTTTCGAAGATGGCCATCCTCACATCCTATAAGAAGAATGTCACAGCGAAAGATACTGCCAAGATCTTCTTCTAACGAGTGTGGGTCCAATTTGGGATAACATAGAACATCATCTATGACCAAGACAGCAAGTTCCTCAACACCTTTTGGTCAAGTCTCTGGTCTCTGTGGGACACCAAGCTCACAAAATCCATTGCTTTCCACCCCCAAACTGATGGCCAAACAGAGGTCGTCAATTGGATGATTGTGCACATCCTTCACATGTACAATTCAATCATCCAAGTACATGGGATGAGAGTCTCCCATATGTACAATACAGTTACAATAGGGCTCTCCATAGTTCCACCGACCATATCCCATTTCAGGTGGGTCTGAGATTCCAACCCTTGGGACCCATTGATATTGCACTTCCTCTTACCATTGCATAGATAGACTCTTCCCCTGATCAGTCTGCGATCGACAAAGCCACCAAATTCATTGAGCGGATTCAGCACATCCACCAACAGGTCTAGGAAATTTTGCATAAATCCAATGCTAAGTATAAGCAACGCCATGATCAACACAGGGTACCACACTAGTTTCATTTTGGTGACAAAGTCTTGTTACATTTGCAGAAGGAGAGTCTCACCAGGTGCCATCAGAAGCTTCCCCCACTTCGTTATGGGCCTTACATTATCACCAAGGCTATGGGTAGCAATTCTTTTGAGCTCAACACTCCGCCCTTCCTTGGTTTGCATCCAATATTCAATGTGGACCTCCTTCGGCCATATTTTCCACCGTTATTGGACACCTCCGAGATCGTCGAACAACTAACACCAACAGATCTCAACCCTGACTACATGGAACAAGCATCCACTGACCATATAGTGGACACACAGGTCAAGGGAACTCACCAGCAGCGGATCTAGATTTATTAGGTTGTCAAGGCAGGGAAACTCCTACACCAAGGCAAGTGGCTCACTCGGGCATAAATCTAGCAAATGTTTCCTCACCTAATGAGGGAACTCAATGCAATGGATACCATTGCTTCCTAAGGGGGTAGGATTGATCCAGGTGGATATTGGTGGCCACCCACCTATTCGAACTGGCTCCTCGTGTATGTTTTTTGTTCAGCACATTCTTCTGTACTACTTTGTAATTGTGGGTTCTACACTTCTGGGGTTGTCTGAATCCCCACACATCCTCCAAGTGGATACGGCAGCCTCTCTCCTAATCCAACTGGCTTATTTTGTATGTTTTCATGTCATCACATCTTGTTGTACTTCCAGGGATTTTTTGGGGCCCTAAACGTTGTTTTTTTGGCTTGCCACAGTCAAACTATAGACGAAGTCAAATTTTGACGATGGAATGTGTAGTTCTCTGAAGGAATTTTCCAATGGGATATCACACACCTAAAATGGAGTTCGTATGCAAAATTTACAACCCTGGGAAGTTGAGGTACCAAATTACACCAAGTTACCCATAGGGCCCACCTGAATTTTGGTTTTTCACCTTCTAGGGTTAGGTTTTTGGATGTCTAGGGTTTTGGAATTGATGAGTAATATCAAAAAGGCCTCTAGAGCCTCATTGCAATCCATTATGCTTAGACAGATGCGCGTAGTATTCACATATATTCTCAGAGATAGATACCAACATTCGAGCAAGTGTTTCATTTATGTAGTTTTACAGTTTCAGCCTATTTCATTATTTAATAGAATATATTGTTCACTGGATATTTGTGTTATTCTTTATATCTTTGTGTTTATTGTATCCAGTTTGTTAATCAGTTCATTCCGCTCCTAAATCCAGATCAATTGTTGATTAATTGGGTTGGTTGTCATTGATGTAAACCCTTGAATCAAGTACAGTAGAAAATTCTGGTAGCCCCACCAGTATGGTTAAAGGTATTTTGTTTGATTCATGTATAATGGTATAAAGATTTATATTTTTGCAGGTAAGACTATTCTGTATGGATATTAAATGTCATTTCATTTCCGATGATACGTGGAACATCACATAACTCCTCACGGTTAGATATTTATGGCCTTGTGAAGTTGGAGAACCCTCATGAGTTATCTAGAAGGTCAAAGAAATTAAATTATTCTAGAAGGTCCTAGAAAAAGTTGACTAGTCAAGTGGGTGAAACTAGGAGTTAGTCATGGGTTAAGTTGTTGCAATAAGAAAATAATTAAAAAGAATTTAGTTGCAACTAGAAGTGGAGAATTTACTATTTGTAGCAAAGTGGGTTATAAATGGACAAGTGGTTAGAAGTGGGTTAGCCCTAAGAGAAGGACCTTGAGTTAAGTTTGTTAGAAGGTAACCCCTTGAGGAAGCTACATGGAAGTATAAATAAGAGAGAAAGGCTCTCCTATTAGCACCTAATTGAGCACATTGAATATTTATTATTGTGTAAGGTTTATTACAGGTACTCATTTATACATCTAAAGTTGCACAAGTATGAGGTAGCACGAAGGGTTGACAATGAAAGTTTTGGAATTGCAGAAAATACTAAAAAACCCTAGTTTTTTAGGTGTATGCGGGATAAAGTGGAACATAGTGCGTACATATGCAGGCTGAAGGATAACAGATCGCATCCATAAGCATGTTGAAGAAGGAACGGTCACGTATAGCTGGGAAAATCCATGAAAACTTGAAAAGATGAAGATCTGAGGTCTCTAGAGTTTGAAAGCAAGATCCCGGGAAGGTCTACAGTGATCAGCTACATCAGATCTATCTACAGATTCAAAAGGTATGTATTATTTTTTTGTAGTTGGATATTGTTGTCTACATGAGATATGGTCATGGGGGTTTGAGGATTTTCCCTAGAGAGGTTATTGGCGGCATGACACTTACTGTATAAGTCATATCTACAAAAATACAGTGTTGGTATAATTAATATATTTTCATTGGCACATCTTGTTGGTGTTGAGGCATATCTTGTATTTCTTGGAATATGGTTAAGGGTTTTTGTGGTACATGATTGAGAGCTTGTATTTGTGAAGTGGCTATGAAGTGCTTGATGTATTAAGAGGTTATCAGTAAGGGTTTGTTGTCTAGTCCATGTGAGGATTATTATACTTGTTCATGATTATACATACTTCTATGACACATGACTAGAGAGACACACATACATTTGGTTAAGGGATATATATGAGATTGTATGCATAAGGCACAATTATAGTCTGGACACTATGACAGGTTGCAAGTTAATGTGACAAAGGTAGCAAAGGGTCAGAGTTTCTTAGGAAAGAGAAAATCCTAGTCTTTAGAAGGCGTATACAGGCTGCAATATAGACATGTCGCATACATATGCAGGTTTTACTACATAAAGTTTGTGTACATACGTGAGCTTCACAACATACAGGTCATGTACATGTTGGGTTTTTGTTGGTACAGGAAGGTTACAGGTACAGGTTGATTACAAGTCAGTGGCACAGGTTGTTGTCAGAGATTAGTACAAGTTTGTAGTGGTATATCTCACAGTGATAGTGTGGCAGTGGTTTCATCATTTCATTTATATTTCATGATGATAGGACAGGGAAAGGATAGGTGGTTGTAGCCACCTTTTAGTTGTAGTCGAAGAACATACAGGGTTGTAGCCTCCTTCTGGTTGTAGCCAGATAATTGGGGATTTGGAGCTTCCCTCAGGTTGTAGCTTGAAAATATAGGGGGTCGGAACCTCCTTCTAGTTGCAGTTGGAGAACAAAGGAATTTGGTGCTTCCAATGAATGTAATTCTTAAATACATATAAGAAAAATAATTATGTGGTTTTCTCCCGCATTGGGTTTCCACGTAAAACTAATGGTGTACTATGCATGTGTGTGATAGTTCATTTTTGATGGTTTATTTACCCTGCACTTATTGAATGATAATGTTATATTGATCAGAAAGATAAATAACACTTACATATTGTGGTTAAAAGGATTTAAAATCTTTATTATTGATTCACCCCCCCCCTCTTAGTAATCCAACAAGATGAGTTATTGTATTCTTTAGAATAAAAGTTTTTATTTTTCTTATAGAATTTATTTTTGTATTGGGCTTTACCCTTTTTATATTATTTTTGGTTGTAAGCTTCTTCATCGTCACTATCTTTTTCCTTGGGATAAGGACATTTGGAAGCAAGTGTCATTTTCCACAGTTGAATCATTTGAAAGGTAATTTCACTTTGTATTTACCAGATCCTTTCTTAAGTTTCTTAATGAAGTTTGCTTCTTCCTCAATGGATTTTTCTTAGCTACTTTCATTCAATACATGTTCATGGTTTTTAGTTCCTTTTGAGACTTTGAAAGTTGCTTCACCTTTTGAAGGTTTTTCTTATTGTTGGAGATACTTCACACACCCCTAGGAATTATTTTTCCTACGGTTTTCCCTATGTTTACTAGTCATTATTCAGTCTCATATAGTCTAGGGAAAATAATCCTCTAGGAGAATATTATCTTAAGTTCACACTTCAGTTTGATCAGTTGAGTGGAGTCTAGATGCCACATTGGGATCATCACCATGAAACATTGGGATCATCACCAGCTAATGTGTATTGTCCTTGGGATCATCACCAGACTAGTGAATTACTCATGATTCCCTGATCTCCTCCTTACTTCACTATGTTTCAGTCATTTAACTAAAGACTGAGAGACTAGTTAACTCAAACTAGGTGGCAGCTAACTCCTGTAATTGCCTGAGAGACTAGACTAGGTGGCATTTTACTCCTATAATTGTTGGTCTATGTCCAGATCACTCTAGACCACTAGTATGGTGCATTAGCTTCTCCTCCAGTGCGCATTAGTTGAGTTATACAGAGTATATCATGTGTAAATTATCATTCATCCATTTGGTTAATGAGGATTCCTCCATTCTTTTTCTCGTGTTTCTCTTTTCTCATATTTTATCTGCAAACTATGTATGTCATTTGCTATCTAGATCTATTATGTGTAGGTTCAACACATGTACACTTGTCATGTTCTCAGTTCATAGGTTGTGATAATCCCATGTAGTTCATCCATTGTGAGTTTGTCAAGATTCTCTCGATCTTCCATGGTAGATACTTTGGGATCATATCTCATTGGGAGTGATCTTAGTACCTTTTGGACTACTATTTTTTCATCTAATTCTTGTCCTAGTCCTCTGATTGTGTTGACAATTTCATCTACTTTTAGAAGATACTCTACAATGTTTTCTTCTTATTTTATCTTCAAGCTTTCAAACTTTCCTCTGTACATTTGAATCTTTGCTTGATTGAATTTGGCATCTCCTTCATAGATGATTTGTAGTTTGTCCCAAATCTCTTTTGTTTATTTACAATGCATGACTTTGATAAATGCATTATTTTCTAATCCACCCAGAATTGCATTTACAACTCTTGAATTACCATTGTAGAGTTTCTTTGCAATTATGTCCAAAGGATCAGTTTCTAGTACATCATAACTCTTTATCACAGATAACCATACATCACATCCCAATTCCATTAGGTAACTTATCATTCTTATACTCCAGAATGCATAGTTATCTCCTTTGAATAGTGGAGCTTTATTTTAGGACATCCCTTCTTGTTGATCCATTGTGGTTTATTAGAATCTTCCTTCCAATGATTAGACTGTGATGAAGGAGCCTACTCTGATTCCAATTGTTGCAATATTGTTTAATACTGAGAGGGGGGTGAACTAGTATTATCCTTTTTCAACAATTTAAAACCACTTCATAACTAATTTTATCAAATCAAAACAAATGATTAATATAAAGGTACAATACACAAAATTCTAACATTGAAAACACAAAAGAAAAAAATGTTCTTCTTACTTTTAATAAAGATTACATTTAATTTATGAGCTCCAACTCAAAGGAAACACCAATTCCCTGTTTTACTAGCACCAACCAGAAGGACGTTGCAACCCCTCTAGATTTTTCCAACACCGACTAGAAGGAAGCACCAACTCCCTATTTTCTTCAGCTATAACTGAAAAGATGGCGCAACACCTTGGTTTACGAGTTTCAACTGGAAGGAGGATACAACCTCCTTTGCAGGCTCCAACCTACCCAAACACCACCCAACCTCCTTTTTTATGATAATTACTTCATTCTTGAAATATTCATAATCTTCTTTGTCTTATGTTGCATATATTCTTTTACTTTCTTAGTCTCTGACACCGTTATTGATCTTTAGATTTCAAACCCAGAGACACTCTCTCTTTCAACAATAAATTTTGTTTATATAGTCTTCCAATGGTCATGTACAACTAAACAATTACACCTCTTCATTACAAGAATGTATCTCCTCATTATAAGTATGTGCCTTTTCAATATAATATAGTAATCATATTATTTTAATTAACACAGTGTTAATGAACCATTGTGCCTTTTAGATAGTTTAGTCACGTTTTCAATTAGGTCAATAGATTTTGACTATCATGATTTAATTCCCTTTTTACCTTACCATAGCTAAATACCACCATGGTTTGCAAATACCATGTGCACATACCATGTGTTTTTTTCACTTTTTCCCTTTTTATTTAACTCCAATTTCACTTTTACCTTTTTCTTTAATCGAATTTCACTTTTACCTTTTTCTTTATTCCACTTTCATATTTACTCCTCTTTTACGCGAACTCCACTTCCACCTAACTTTTCGACTTTTTTTAATTATTAAAGTCATATTTATATTTAGTCCAATTTCATTTCCACTTTTGCATAAACTCTGTTTCCACTTAACTTTTCCACTTTTGTATTTATTAAAGTGATACCAAGGTCACATTTATATTTAATCACTTACTAACCTTTAACATATATTTGATCACTTACTAACCTTTGACATCAATGACAATTTATTCAACAATTGACTTCCTGAGTGGATCTAACCATTGGTGGTTGCTGGAAATTGTATGGGTTTGAAGGGTCGTCCAACTTCGGCTTAGAAAAAATTATGACCAAAACTTTCTACGAAATATCAACTACCATGTTGATATGATAGACTCAAGGGTTCTCGATGTTGCATCAACAAATTTCCTTCAATTACACTCTGAAATGATAGTGCACGAGAAAGTATTCAAGAGGGAGACTCACCAGTATTCATTATGTTCATCACGATCTTGTATCAAAAGAATATACAGTCACCAGGACAACTCGACTCGACCAATGTAGCAATTGAAATTGTCTCGTTCTTTCATTTTCATTCTTTCATTCTTTCAAAGCACTCGATCAGGCGATCCCTTGTATTCTGATAGTCCACTGCATTCTTGTAACTTAGTATTCTTGTAGCTTTTATTGCAATTCCATGTCATACTCCATTATGGTACATATATGATTTTAGGGGATAAATTTCACAAATGGACTAATTTTCCATGGTTTTCCCCAAAAAAAGATTCGCCAATTTCCATTTTCACTAAAAATGATTAGCCCAAATTCCATAGAATAAAATTATTTTACCTTAAAAATCACCAAAATTTTATAGAAACTATATAAAATCCTTATAAATTTGAATAATTTTACAAAACTATCGTGAAACATTTTACATTTTGCATATTAAGGACTAGTAAGATTAGCCTAGGTTTCTACATTTTAATAGAAATTTCCATCCTTAAAATTATCCTTGTTATGGTACTTCTTGTCTTCATGTTGACATCAATGCCAACACAATATTTCCATCACAAAATAACAAGCTTCTCAAGTTTGAATTACAAGAAATCAAAGCTTGATCCAATCTCGTTGTAACCATTCCTAAATTGAGAGTAACAGACCCGATCGCACCCTGCATTTTTGTAAGGTGCGATAGGTATCCCTTTTCAAAAGGACAAGGAGAAACCATGAGTTTTGGTCACAAGTTGTAAAGGGACAACTTGTGATCAGGTAAAAAGGTGGTGTATAATCAAGGGGAAAATGGCATAATTCAGTGTCTCAGACTACTAACCTCTAGATGATGCTCATCAGGTGATCAGTTGGAAAATAACTGTATAACAACTGTATCATCATCAACTATCATACAATAAGTATATCTCTCATGAAATAGCTTTTGTAGTTAAATCTAGTCCCGAAACCCATTACAGACTCAAAAATATTACTGTGCAAGCACAGTAACCCCAGTAAACCCATTACAATAAGCCATCATGATTGTGATGCTTGATCCTGACTCTGACAGTATATCTCTCCTATATGCTCATTCATTAACTCACTAACCTCCTTCTCGACAGACTATCTTCTTATTTATATCTTTCCCTTTTCCACTTCTTGCTATCTTTTCGGATTTCCGCTAGCATTCACTGCTTTTCCAACTGTTGCATAGTGATTTTCCACTGCTTTTTCTTCTTTTACACTCTAAGTTAGCTCGCAATCCATTTCCACTACTTGTGATTTTCCAACTGGAATGCGACTCTTTTGACCCCATCCGCTACTCATCATCTTTCAATTGCACTGCTCGTCATCTCTCAATTAAGTTGCAACTCTTTTCCCCAAAATTAAGCATTACCAAAAACACAGGGCCCAA
Source organism: Picea glauca (assembly GCA_000966675.3). Lineage (NCBI taxonomy): Eukaryota > Viridiplantae > Streptophyta > Pinopsida > Pinales > Pinaceae > Picea > Picea glauca. The sequence goes on from JZKD02S1675258.1 coordinate 379,436, forward strand.
CAGGCCCGGCCACAACCATTGACTCAACTTTAGTCAACCTTCTGCTTCCTTGTTGGGGATCCCTTCATATAAAGGGACCAACTCTAGGACGACTTTGACTGCTTTCTGGTGGAAGCTATTATAATTCATTTTATACGAGTAGTAAGGATTTCAATCCCAATATCATGTCCAACAAGTAATTGAAAGTGTTTCAAATGTATATAGTTAAAGCAACAAAGGTAATGTAATTACCTCTAAGAAACCTAATGTACCACTTAGCTACCACACCATTTAGGGTACATTGGAAAAGCTTAAGAATAACATTATCAATTTTAATGTTATTAAAAATGCAAAGTAAGTGAAATCCCAATTCATGATTTGAAATCTCATTAAATGATTTGAAATATTGTAACAAGCATGGCTTATGGAGTGGGTCCTTCCATAAGGAGTAACGGATGGTCTTACCCTGCCTTAAAGGTCTTCTCTACAATCTTGGTGTTTATTCTTGTGAGGATGCATTTTGTTATTCTAAAGTTTAAGGGTTATATTTTGTCTACCACGGTTTACTACACGGCTAACATAAAATAAAAATAAAAATAAATGAAACGAATAAATCCTTAAAGCCAATATATGGAGGAGATTAAAATGAAAAGAATATCCTCCCTATTAGAGTCATCATTTTTTTGACAATAATTTTTGTACATTGGATACTACTCACTCCACACTAGTGGATTGGGATAGTAATGACAAAGAACACACAAATAAAAATGTTGCACTACCAAGCAAATAAGAAATAATCTAAAATAGGGTTTTGAAGAAAATTCCACATGTCAATCGGGTCTAGCTCAAGTTGTTGATAGGAGTGTTATCCTCCCCACCTAGGTTCTATTCCCACAAGTGACAACTTGAGATCTTAACGAGTATACTTTTATAATGACTTCAAGCCTTATTTTTGTTGGAAATTTGGTTTTCATTGATGTCAACCCTAGAAGAAGTTTTGAATCTCCCGCAGATTGGTTGATGAAAAATATCATGAAGGAAATTAAAAATGCATGTAAAAACCCCATGGATTGATATCCCTCAATGAGTCATTTCCAATGATAGGTGGCATGCCACGCGGCTTCTTACAGCTGGGGAGATATGCCTTCTTGAAGATGACAATGTTAATTGGAAACAAGAAAATACATGTCGGCCCTAAAGTGATTGGAAGGGTATAAATACACATGGAATACTCTCTCATTTGAATCATCCAAGCAAGTCATTTCTAAGCTCAAGTTTGGTGGTGAAGTTGTACACAGGAATCCACACTCAGAGTTGCAGGAGCGAGGAAGGTTGAAGTTGTAGGTGTGAGGTTTTTTTTTTAAAATCCTTAATTGAGTAGGTCCTCGTTGGTTGACATAGAGTGTCCGGCGAGGAACTCACGGGTTGTCCCAACCTCATCATGCGAGGCCCCTCTAGTTCTTTTGGTTATTTCACGCGAGGATTTTTTATATTGGAAATTCTGGCACATAATCTAAAGATTATTCTTGGTGATCTCATCATAGGATCTATGTAATTGTTGTATTCAGTTTGATGATGATATTGTATCATAGATAAGTTTATTATCTTAGAAATATTCAAGGGTGGAAGGAAGGGGAAAGGAAAGGGGGTTGTATCCTCCTTCCGGTTGGTGTCAGAGAATATAGGGAGTTGGAGCTTCCTTTAAGTTGGAACCTGTAAATTAGGGTGTTGGGGCCTCCTTCCAGTTGGAGCTGGAGAACTTGGAAGTTGTAGCTTCCTTTGAATTAAATATTTTATTATATAAGAAAAATATTYAGTGGATTTTCACTTATATCTATTGTGCATTGTGTATCTCTTCTTMTGCTCTTTATTRGATATATTATTTGATTGGAAATTRAAGTTGTAAAAAGTGATCAATTGTGCTTGATACTGATTCATCCCCTGTTATAACCCTAAATTGCACCATACATGCATACTTGGCATCAGGTCGTCTTACTTGCTATCTTTTCCAAGCCATCACTGAACAACTCTTCTAAAAACCATTGTTTTGAAGGTGTACGTGCCCTACACCACTACTACCCACATACACACGCTTGATGCATCACTACAACTCACGTACACTCACAAAAAATTGCGAAAAATGAAAATTGAAAAGGGATACCAGTTTACGGTCCGTTACTTAATCATTTGATGGACCATAGCTAGTCACCCCAACCATTACTATCTCTTTTGGCCTATAAAAGAAGGTGTTGGGGCCCCATTCCAAGAAGAAGCACGAGAGCATAGAAACTCTACCCATTTCAATATTCCCCCTTTGCCCCAATATTTTGCAACCACATTGTGAGTTTGAGCCAGAATTCCTTCTTCCTCCTTTGCAAATCCTTGCCATTTCCCTAGAGAGAACTGAAGAGGAGAAGAATACGTGGAAGAAGTTAGTGCATGGTGAAGAGGATCCCAGGACCGAGTTCGAGGAGCAATGTCGATCTCATGTTGTAAACGGCTTTTGTGAGATTAATATAAAGAAGTAATTTTTCCATCCTGCCAAATGACATCTTAGGGAGTTGGAGCTTCCTTTAGGTTGGAACCTATAAATTAGGGTGTTGGGGCCTCCTTCCAATTGGAGATGGAGAACTTGGAAGTTGTAGCTTCCTTTGAATTAAATCTTTTATTATATAAGAAAAATATTCAATGGATTTTCACTTATATCTATTGTGCATTGTGTATCTCTTCTTCTACTCTTTATTGAATATATTATTTGATTGGAAATTAAAGTTGTAAAAAGTGATCAATTGTTCTTGATATTGATTCATCCCCCCTCTCAGTATCAACAATTGGAATTGGAGCAAGTTACCTTCAAGACAGTTTAATCACTGGAAGGAAGATCGTGAACAACAATGGAAGTCCAAGGACACATTCCAAATGGGATTGCACCATTTGATGGAAACAACTATGCATATTGGAGAAATAGAATTAAATATTACTTGACAGACATCATAGTGGATATCTAGCTCTCAGCTTTCAATGGCTATATAGTCCCAAAAACTTCTCCAACTAATCCAGATGAGAATAAATTAATGAACTGTAATTCAAAGTCCATGCATATCATCTTGGGTGGATTGACACCAACTATTTCTAGCAAGGTGATGAGTTGTAGAACTACTAAAGAGGTGTAGGACAAACTGAAAAACATTTATGAAGGTGACCCTAAAGTCAAGCAGGTCAAGCTTTAATGACACAGAGCACAGTTCGAAAATATGAGAATGGAAGAAAAGGAAGATATTGCAACCTATTTACTCAGAGTAGATGAAGTTGACAATGCTATCAGAGAATTAGGAGAGGAATTCAATGAATCCTTTGTTGTACAAAAAGTTTTGAGATCACTTCCTACAAGATATGATGCCAAGGTCTCAACCATTGAAGAAAATAAGGACTTGACCAAAATGAAAATGGATGAATTACATGGATCCATCATAGGATATAAAATGAGAATAGGCACAGAAAATGAACAATCAAACAGATAAGGATCCTTTAAAGCTATGAAGAAAACAAAGGACATGGAAAACAAGGCAGAAGAAAGATCAGGCTATGATCCAGATGAAGAAGAATCAAATTTTGCAAGAAATCTCAAGAGGGGAACCGAAAAATAAAAAGGTAAGCTACATTTTAAATGCTTCAATTATGGTAGAGTAGGACACTATGCTAAGAAATTTCCTTTTGAATAAAAGAAGAGCTTCCACGAGAAAAAAAGACTCTACTCCAAGGAGGACGAAAATTATTCAGATGAAAGATATGGAGAATATGTAAGAGAAGTTCTCTTCATAACTCAAGAAACTCAGAATGATGATCAAAAAAATTATGAAATAGAATAAATCCATTCTAAAGAAGACTCTAATAAAGGAACAAGCTTTGACGCTTTCTGGGGAGGAAAAGATAACACAAAAAGTGAACAAGAAGATGATGAGAATCTTGAAAAATTGAAGTATGTTGAAGAAGAAAATGCTAAGCTCATAAACAAAAACAAAGAGTTGAAAAATGAATTGTCAAATTGTGAAGAAGAAAATTATGAGCTTGAAAAGACAATTAACAACTTGAAGGAGAAGTTAGAATATTAGAAAAAATTAAAAGAAGAATTGGATCACACAAGAAAATATTTGATGTTGACAACAAAAAAATTAAATAATTTTGAAAAAAAGTACTAACAAACTGGATGAAATGCTTAGCAATTAGAGATCACCGGATGATAATACAGGACTTGGATACAATAACAGTTTGAAGATAATAGAGACAGAAAAAACAAGCAAGGAAGACGAAGGAAATTCTAGAAGCTATGCAAATGCCTTAAGAAGTGGAATCAACAGTCAAGAAGTGATTGAAGAACAACAGGAACTTGAGAAAAGATCGGAATTTAGAAGGGATGAAACATCAAGAAGGCCATTTCCTACCAAGTATGAGAACAATCAAGAGGGAGTTGAATAACAAAAGGAACATAACACCTCTAGCTAGAACAAAAAAACATAATTCAGAAGGCATGAAGCACCAAGAAGGTCACTTCCTATTAGGTATGAGAATATTTTTCCTGATCATTGTTATACTTGCAGAAATTTTGGACATAAAGTAATTCACTGCAAAATCAATACAGGAAACAACTATGTGACAAACATAATTGATTATAGATATCCAAGGAACAATCATGTAAACAATAGACCTAGAAATGCTTATGGATATGCCAACAAAAATTACAATTCATTTGATCCAATGATGGATAAAAAAAGTATATGCTACAAATGCAATAATCTTGGTCACAAATCACGAGATTGCACAGATATGAAATTCGATGTTTCTATCATAAAACCAACTACAATATGGAGAAAGAAAGAAAATCCAAACCAGGAAGATTGTCGAATAGCACTAATAACTAAAGGTAAATAAGAAGAAGATGATGAATGGTACATAAACAGTGGGTGTTCAACACACATGACTGGGGACCAAAACAAATTTGTCAGCTTAAATAAAAAGGGTGGCAGTGTTGCATTTGGAGATCACTCCTCTGTCAAAATACTTGGAAAAGGTGTAGTAAATCTTGGAAGTGAAAATGTAAAAGAAGAAAATGTCCTACTGGTTGAAGATCTGAAGCATAATATCCTCAGTGTCAGCAAAATATGTGATCAAGGATACACTCTTAATTTTGATTCCTGGAAATGTGAAACCAGAGAAAAGGTCTCAGGAAAATTGGTTGCAACAACAACAACAAGACCAAATAACATATACATCATAGAAAAAGAGAAGATAAATAAAATTGAAGTCACACAAAAGAGCTCCAAGGACCATAACAAAGAAGGAAAGGATAAGAAGGCATAAGAGAAAGAAGAAGTATTATTGAGTGTTATATGTTCAGGGGGAGAATCCCCAAAGAAAAGAGTCACCCTTTTCCATTGATGTCAAAGGGGGAGAGAAATATCAAGAGCATGATGACAGGGGAAGAGCGGGATGACAGGGGGAGCATAAGTGTTGCCATCAATGACAAAGGGGGAGATTGTTGGAAATTTGGTTGTCATTGATGTCAACCCTAGAAGAAGTTTTGAATCCCCCGCAGATTCGTTGATGAAAAATAACATGAAGGACATTACAAATGCATGTATAACCACCATTGATTGATATCCCTCATTGATTCATTTCGAACGATAGGTGGCACGCCATGTGGCTCCTCACAATTGAGGAGATATGCCTTCTTGAAGATGACAATGTGAATTGAAAACAAGAAATTACAGATTGGCCCTAAAGTGATTGGAAGGTTATAAATACACATGGAAGACTCTCTCATTTGAATCATCCAAGAAAGTGAGTTCTAAGATCAAGTTTGGTGGCAGAGTTGTACAGAGGAAGGCACACTTGAAGTTGCAAGAGCGAGGAAGGTCGAAGTTGTAGGTGAGAGGGGTTTTCTGAAAATCCCTAATTGAGTAGGTCCTCGTTGGTTGATCATAGAGTGTCCCGTGAGGCACTCACAGGTTGTCCCAGCCTCGTCACATGAGGCCCCTCTAGTTGTTCTGGTTTTGTCACGCGAAGATCTCTGATATTGGAAATTCTTGCACATGATTTGAAGCTTATTCTTGGTGATCTCAGCACAAGTTCTATGTAATTGTTTTATTAAGTTTGATGATGATATTGTATAAGTGATAAGTTAATTATCTTATAAATATTCAAGGGTGGAAGGAAGGGGTAAGGAAAGGGGGTTGCAACATCCTTCCAGTTGGAAACTTGGTCAATACTAAGAGGGGGGGTGTTCGACAATACATGTATTCCAATAGAGGACGAACACCTTCAGTAACCACTCACACAACCAGATCAAAGATCAACACACTGATGTTTTAACATGGTAAAACCCTTATGGGGAAACATCCACTGCCCCAGCCCATGCGACCACTTGGAGCATTTTATTAATGCAAAAGAAAAATATTACAGAGATATTTTACGAGTTTCTCACAATCAATCATCGGCAAATGACCATCCATTCTCTTTAAATAGAGATCATGGACCAATCGGGTGTTAAGCCATGGATCAATGGCTGTTAAGATCGAGGAGAATATGAACCATCGAATCACTCTATGTCGAGAACATATTGTGACCATCGGATTTCCTAACTACAAGTGCATACTAATGCATAATAAAGAAACACACTAAGAAACACACTTTTACCTAACGATACATTAGACCAAGTAGATCTTAACTAACTCCTAAGTGTCTAAATATCCTAACATCCCCCCTTAATAACAACTTGGGATAGGATTGAAGGATTTACAATAGTGACACAATAGGAGAAGGAAGGAGGCATTAGAGCATATCCCCCCTTGATGACAACTTCCTGAACTCCTACCATAGATCAAAGTTTGGAAAAAATTTCTTTTGTAAGAGACTTTGTGAAAATGTATGCAACTTGATCTTTTGTAGGAAAAAAGAGCACTTCAATAACTTGATCATGAATGAGCTTTATGATGAAGTGCATGTGTAGCTCAATGTGTTTGTTGCACTGATGTTGAAATGGGTCTTTGGTGAGCTTGATGGCACTCTGATTGTCACACCAAAGGTTGGTCGAATGTTGTTGTTGGAATCAAAACTCTGAAAGAATCTGACAAATCCATAAGGCTTCCTAACTTGCATTTACCGTTGCTCAGTACTCTACTTATGCTGAAGAAAGTGAAATAGCCTATTGTTTCTTACAATCCCAAGTGACAAGTCCTGAACCAAGGATGAAAATATAACATGCAATAGACTTTCAATCATCAGGGTCGTCGGCCCAATCTGAATCAGTGAAACCAACCAATAAAGGAGTCCCCCCTGAACTATATTGTATCCCGAATTGAACTATACTAAGGACATAGAGAAGTATCCTTTTAGCTTCTTTTCAATGGATTTCATCGGGTTTTTTCATATACTGGGCAACAAGACCAATAGAAAAGTAAAGATCAGGACGGGTATGAGTCAAGTATAATAGGCTACCAACTAATTGGCGGTACAAGGTGGCATTAACTTCAGGAGAAGTATAGGTGGCAGCAAGCTTGACTCTAGACTGGAAGGGAGAAGGGGATGGTTTACAATCATCCATGTGAAAGCAATGAAGAAGGTCACAGGCATACTTAGATTGGGAAAGAAAAGTTCCTTCATTGGTTTGCAAAACTTGGAGGCCAAGGAAATAGTGCAAAAATCCTAAGTCTGTCATTTAAAATTTCTTCTTAAGGTTGGTTTTCACATGGTTTAAAAGTTTTGAGTCACTACCAGTAAGAATAATGTCATCAACATAAAGGACAAGGATTATGAGATAGTTTCCTACTTTATTGGTATAGACATTAGGATCAAAATGGCATCTAGAGAATCCAGTGCCAATAAGAAAGCTGTCCATTTTGGCATACCAAGCTCGGGGAGATTGCTTAAGACCATAAAGAGATTTCTTAAGGAGACAAACAAGGCTAGAGTCATTCTGGACACAACTAGGAGGTTGTTTCGTGTAGATTTCTTCTTGCAAATATCCATGCAAGAAGGCAGATTTAACATCCATCTGATGGACCTCCCATTTATGTGAGGCAGTAAGGGCAAGAACAAGGCAGATGAAATTCATTTTGGCTACAAGGGAAAAGGTTTCATTATAGTCAATTCCTTCAACTTGGAAAAATCCTTTGGCAACTAACCAAGCCTTGTGTCTTTCAACACTTCCATCTGATGTATACTTAGTTCCGTAGACCCATTTACATCTGACAAGTTTTATTCCTTTTTGAAGAGGTACAAGATCCCAAGTATCGTTTGTCATTAAAGAGAGATACTCTTCATTCAATGTTGTATCCCAATCTAGATGACCTGAAGCTTCTACAAATGTCTATGTATCATGAGTCTCTGAAACTTGAGCCCAAATAGAAGAGGCTCGTTGGAACTGTGAATGTGTTTGACACTAATATTAAGGATCACCAACAAGATCAACAGTTGCTTCTCATGTTGAATGAACCCATGTAGGAAGTAGTGGAGCTGGAGCTGGTGCTCGTTCAAGTTCAAAGGACTCATCTGGAGAAAGGTGAGTAGGCAGAGGTGGATTTTCATCCTCACTTTCATCATCTGAAAAAGAAACCAAAACAGAAGAAGGAATAAACGTTGAAGGTGGCTCACAGGATGAATAAGGCACAAATGTCGAATTAGGCTCGTAGGCCAAAGAAGGCACAAACGTCGAATTAGACTCACAAGCCAAGAGATTTTCATCAAATTTAACATCTCTTCTAATAATAATTTCATTGCAATGTGGTTGAATAAGTCTATAACCTTTGACATCTTCTGAATAACCAACAAATATATGCTTCTCACTTTTAGGCTGCAATGCTTTCCTTTTCTCATCAGGAATGTGAGCCCATGCTATACTGCCAAATACACAGAAGTGACTTACTTCTGGTTTAATTTTAGTCCAAGATTATTCCAGTGTTATATTTTTAAGAGCCTTTGTGGGAGTGTGATTTACTATGTAATTTGCACAGTTGATGGCTTCCTCCCAATACTTTAGACTTAATCCCTTAGATTGGATCATACAATTAGCCATTAATTTTAATGTGCGGTTATTTTTCTCAACAACACCATTTTGTTGTGGTGTATATGAAACAGTGTGTTTCATTTGGATGCCTTGTGTAGTGCAGTAACTTGTAAAATTATTGTTTACATATTCACCTCCATTATCTACTCTTAACCTTTGAATTTGATGTCCAGATTGTTTTTCTACAAGGGCCTTGTAGGCCAAAAACTTGTCAAAAACTACGCTCTTAAGTTTTAATAAGTAAACCCAAGTACATCTGGAAAAGTCATCAATGAAAGTTAAGAAATACTTGCACCCAGAAAAAGAAGGAGAAGAAAGTGGACCACACAAATCTTTGTGAACAAGTTGCAAAGGGTCTGAGGCATGCCAAGAGGCATGTTTGTCAAAATTGTCCCGAAGATGTTTGTCGAGAACACAATCGGCACAAACACCATCTCTGCATGAAACGGTAGGAAGACTAGTCACCATTTTTTGATTACATATTTACTGCAACGAGCGATGATTTAGATGACCAAATCGCTCATGCCAAATTTTTCTAAAGTCATCGCTGTGAGAAACAAGAAATTGATGAAAAAGATGATGACCCAAAGTTGTCAAACTTGTACAGCCTGGTAATATCATCAACAATTACAGTTGCATGAACATGCTTAGGATATTTTAGATCCTTGATTACAACTTGGTGAGGTGAAAAATCTACGGTTTTACCTTCACCTAAATGCATGATTTGATATACTGATAGAAGGTTACAAGAAAGACTTGGAACACATAATACATCATTGAAATGACCATTTTCTACTTGAATTGTTCTAGATGCTACAACACTAAGAGATCTATCATCACCAACAAATATTTTCTTGGTGTTACATTCATTTAGAGAAGAAAATATGTCTTTATCCTTAGCCATATGATAAGATGCTCTAGAATCAATAAGCCACTCATCATAAGAAGAAATAGAAGTTGTATTGAAGGAGAAACCAGAAGCAGAAAGTGCATGTCCATGAGAAGAAGAATAAGAAGTAGAATCAATACTGATGTTGTGCTTCTTCATCGTTGCTTCTAAAGTTGTAATCTTCTTGAAACATTTGGACTCATCATGACCATATTTTTCACAAAGGTTGCAATGTTTGACAGTCTTCTTATTTTTATATTTTTCTCCTTTGTCACCATTAGGAGCATAAGTTGTCTAAGTGGGTTTGGGACCCTTGTGTTGCTTGTTGTTGTGGCGAGGATGTTTCTTCTTAGGATTCTTGGGTTTATCTTTCTGATGGATGACTAAGTCTTTGTTGGAGGTACCATCAGTGTTGATCACTCCAAGTTGTAAAATCTTATCTTGCTCTCTAATCAAAGCATCGCAAAAGGACTCAAGAGTGAGTTTTTGATAAGTTGTCCCTAGAGCCTCTTTCATGGCATAAAAGGTAGATACAAACACATAATATGCACTACCTAGCTTAGAAAGAATAATATAGATGCAACGCTCTTCATCCATGTTTATCTTAAATTCTTCACATAAAATTCTGAGTGTTTTAAACTTAGATAGATAGTATTTAATGCAAGAAAAATCACTTGAACTTAAAGTCAGTACTTGATTTTCTAACTGTTGTGCTCGAATAATATTGTGTTTACCAAACACAGATTCAAGATTTTCCAAAGCTTCATTGGGTTTATCAATTTGTTGAAGGTGGAACCTTAAATTATGAGAGATGGACATTCTGATTATGCCACGTGCTTCTTCATTCCTATTATCCCATTTGACATTCTTATCAACATCAATAGGTTTTGTTTCCTTTCCCAAGGTAATCCGGTACAAGCCTTTACTTCTTAATAAATCCTCCATATGGGATTCCATTGGAAGTAGTTGGTGTTGGTAAACAAAAGATTACTTGAAGAATCCATATTAAATACATGGATAATATGGATTTAAAAACTAAAACTGATGATCTGTATGGAAAGATCTCAAAAAAATAGGCGGTTTAAAAAAAAGGGGGGGCACTGAAAATGGACTTCGGATGTGAAAGTTATGCCCTTTTAAAAAAAGACATAAATGGTAACCAAAGGACCATGTGATGGTGTGAGTTGCTTTATGAAGTGACCCACTTTTATAAAAAGAAGTGGGGATCACTTTTACAATGAAGTTACTTTATAAAAGAAAAGTTGCATGCAAAATAAATAACTCTAAAAGCTACTTATAATGATTCACTTTTATACTTGAAGTGAAATACACTTTACAATGGAGCATGAACTTTTTCAAAAAAGAGAGACTTGAACTCAAGACCTCTTACTTAATAAGGAAAATTTTAACCAAGTGGGCTAGCAAAACATATTGTATTGTTTAGCAAGAGGATTGGGGGTGTTGTTGTTGTTGTTTTTGTTGTTGATGTGGAAGACAACCTTGGAGAGCGTGCTCAAAAAAACTATTTTCACACAAGAAAAAATGTTTGCTTCTCGATGACAACAAGGGTTGGATCTCGATTAGCTTACCTACAAAATGCACATTTTCTTATCTGTTTTTGATTTGTCGAGATCGAACAGGGCGCGGGGAAAAGAGAATACGTAGATCTAAAAGAGTAGCAACCCAGAGACAAACAATATAAAACCGAAATAAAACTGAAATAATACTGTGCAAAAAAATTAAAAAGGGCGTATTCAGGCTTTATACCTTCAGATCTAGCTGAAATGGTTGTATCTTGAGAAAACATAAACCCTTTTGAGTGAAACGAAAAAAGATCTAGAATTAAATGAGCGCTCCGAACGCAATGGAAAAATACTCTTTGTCTATAAATGTATGGATATGAGGCAAATCGGCTTCACGATCTCAATCTACAACAGGAGTGGGTCTTCAAACAAGCTATGATACCATGTTTGAAAATATAGGTATTCCAACAGAGGACAAACACCTTTAGTAACCACTCACACAACCAAATCAAAGATCAACACACCAATTTTTTGATCGGGTAAAACCCCTATGGGGAAACATCCACGGCCCCAGCCAACGCGACCACTTGGAGAAGTTTATTAATTCAAAATAAAAAGATTACAGAGAGATTTTACAAGAGAGTTTCTCACAATCGATCATCGACAAATGACCATCCATGCTCTTTAAATATAAATCATGGACTAATCAGGTGTTAAGCCATGGATCAATGGTCATTAAGATCAAGGAGAATATGAATCGTTAGATCACTCTATGTCAGGAACATATCGTGACCGTCAGATTTCCTAACTACAAATGCTTACCAATGCATACTAAAGAAACACACTTTTACTTAACGACGCATTAGACCAAGTAGATCTTAACTAACTACTAAGTGTCTAAAAATAGTAACAGGGGGGTGAATCAATATTGGTTAATTATTTAAATTTTTAATAATTTTAACTTATTAACAACAATTGATTAATAACAGTAAACTTGAATATAAAATCAATACAATAATGCAAGTTACAATAATGACTGGGAGACACCAATCTCCTTATTCGGGGCTTCAACCCTAAGAAGCACCAAATCCCTTGTTTTAGGGCACCAACCCTAGGAAGCACCAACTCCCTTGTTTAGGGCACCAACCCTAGGAAGAATCAACTTCATGTTTCAAACTTTAATCAGTAAAGGACATTAGTCCTTCCTTGCTCCACCCTTCCACCCTCACTTCACAAGTTTCTTTGACTTTCTTCCTTGGACTTTGTACTTGCTTTTTATCTTCTGATGTAGACCACGGAGACACTTTCCTTTCACCTTGTTTGTCTTCTTATATACTTTCCAAAATTTATAATTTTGAACCATTGTGTATTTTAATAACGAAACACTACACCCCTTCATTTAATTAACAAAAATGGTGATTTCATTAATTGATTTTCGTACACAAAATTAAACATTGATTTCGTACTACGATTCTGGAGTGTTGGAAACGAATTTTACAATTCTATGACACGGGTTTTGTGCAGAACATCCCCAATTAGCCAACAGGTGAGAAGTTTCCCCAGAACATGTGTGAGGTGGTCGGTACAGATGGTTCTTTGAAAGTAACTTGCCCAGATTTTCCTTTCGTCGTCGGATGCCAAATCGACTTCAGTACATTTTACCTTTACATGAATGTCTAAATCAACCTCCACATATCTCCTTTGTTGGTGACTATTTAAACTCAACTTGTAAACATTTTACTTGATGGTGGATATTAAAATCAGTTCCCTCTCAGTTGTTAGTCACTAAATATTTGACTTGGTCTTCACCCTTTTTTCGTATTTTCTTCCTTGTTCAACCGACAAACATCTTTTTGGTTGACTCAACTAGGAGAAATTTCGACATGAGTATTTCGATTCTAGTCCACCCAACTTGATTTAGCCTCGACCTGACTTGTATTTCCCAATTTAAGTTTTCTTCGACTTTGACCTTTAGGTTACTTCTTTCTTGGACCAACTCGACTTAGAATAAAATTGTTGGATTACTAAGAGGGGGGGTGAATCAGTAATAGCATAATTATAATCCTTTTTCTCCAAATAATCCAAGTGTTATATAAATGTACAATTATTATCCAATAATGAGCAATAAGAAATGAACAATCACACACATACACAATACACCAGTGTTTTACGTAGAAACCCAAATCGGGAGAAAACCACGGAATACTTTATCTTATATGTCTTGAAGAATTACATTCACTGAAAGTACCAACTTCCTTTGTTTTCTAGCTGCAACTGAAAGGAGGCTCCAACCCCCTAGTTTCTCAGGCTACAACCTGAGGAAAGATCCAACTCCCCAATTCTCTGGCTACAACGAGAAGGAGGCTACAACCCCCTATGTTCTCCGGCTACAACCAGAAGGTGGCTACAACCACCTGTCCTTGCCCCGTCCAACCGCCCTGAAGTAAAATTAGAATGATGGAACCACTGTCACACTATCATTGTGAGATATACCGCTGTAAACATGTACCAATAAACCTGAACCATGCATCAACATGTACCTCAACCTGTAATCAACATGTACCATAAACAAGTCCATCAACCATGCACCAACATGTACCACATGTACTTGGATATGTTTCCTCAATGGAATAGCAATTTCATGGTCTGAATCATTCTAGAAAAAATTTATTGCGAAAATAGTGAGATGACCTGAAAACACATACCTTAGAAAGCATCATCAAAATAATTTATCCTTAGAAAGCGTGCTTGAGCCAGAGGCGTCTTGGGATGGGTGACCACCTAGGAAGTCCTAGTTACCGAGTGCAAGCCCCGGAAGTGATGATTGATGATATGTGATTCATTTCGTTGGTTTCGATCCCATTTCTTCACCCCTGTGAGCATCACCCGATGCAATGAGTGCTAAGTGGACTATTCAGATCATGAGAATTATTGGTCAGTTGCGACTAATACTCATGGATATGGGTCATAGATTAATGACTTACACTACGTAGTTAATCCCAAAAATAATATCTAATATCTTGCACTGTGGAAGCCCCTCGATGCTTAAATAATAAGAGTGAAGGGAGCTCTATCTAGGTAGTTCATAAGGCACAATACTTGCTAAGGTTTTGCAAATGGGGTAGCAATCTAAGTGGGCTTGATTGTGGGGAAAACTCCACAGTTAAGCACGTTTGAGCCAGAGACGTCTTGGGATGGGTGACCACCTGGGAAGTCCTGGTTACCGGGTGCAAGCCCCGGAAGTGATGATTGATTCTATGTGATTCATTTCATTGGTTTCAATCCCATTTCTTCACCCCTGTGAGCATCAGCTGATGCAATGAGTGCTAAGTGGAATATTCAGATCGTGAGAATTATTGGTCATTTGCAACTAATACTCATGGATATGGGTCATAGATTAATGACTTACACTATGCAGTTAATCCCAAAAATAATATCTAATATCTTGCACTGCGGAAGCCCCTCTATGCTTAAATAATAAGAGTGAAGGGAGCTCTAACTGGGTAGTTCATAAGGCACAATACTTGCTAAGGTTTTGCAAATGGGGTAGCAAGCTAAGTGGGCTTGATTGTGGGGAAAACTCCACAATTGAGCGCGCTTGAGCCAGAGGCGTCTTGGGATGGGTGACCACCTGGGAAGTCCTGGTTACCGGGTGCAAGCCCCGGAAGTGATGATTGATGCTATGTGATTCATTTCATTGGTTTCA
>JZKD02S1675260.1:51903-62203 GCA_000966675.3 Picea glauca
GGAAGATTTCTTTCCTGTGATACAATTCAGAGCTTCAGTTCACTTCAGCAAGTTTAGATAGAATGATTTCCTTACTGCAGCACTAAGTACTTTTGGAATTGAGCATACACAGTGCACAGCTATCTTTGAAACAAAAGACTTCCCTGGGTTGATAATTTATGTTTCACTTGGTTGTTTGAAATTAATTAAGCAATTATAGTGACCAACACTTGTCGATACTTAGATCTGGTTTCTCTAAGATTGTGGTACTATTTTGTAATTCTGCCATTATCTTAGTGTAATTTTTGTCGTTAATACCTGTCGTCCTTATTCTTTGATCTAGATCACCATTTGCCCTGCTGATACTTATTTCAAATAACCCATGGACTCTTATGCTTAGAGCGTCTGGTACCTTATTTTCTCTACCCTTGATATGTCTGACTTCAAAGTCGAATTCGCTCAAGAATGCTAGCCATCTTGCTTGTCGTGCATTAAGCTCTGGTTGGCTAAACAAATATTTCACGCCGCTATTATCTGTCAATAGTAGAAATTTTCTACCCATTATGTAATGTTGCCACATTTTTAAGGCAAGTATTACCACTGCCAATTCCAGGTCATGAGTAACATAATTTCGTTCATGTTCTTTTAATTTTCGGAACTTCTAACAAATCAAGTGTCCTTCCTGAGTTATGACACCACCTAGTCCTTCTTTACTTGCATCAACACATACGATAAAATCTTTATCTGGGTCTGCTACCTTCAATATGAGTGTCATTGTCAATAATTCCTTTAGCTTGTTAAAACTGTCTTGACATTTATGTGACCAGTTAAACTTGGTCCCTTTCTTTTGTAATGACATGATAGGGTAAGCTATTTTGGAAAATCCTTTTATGAATCTGCGATAGTATCAGGTGATTCCCATGAATGACTGAATGTCTGCTACATCCTTTGGTACCAACCATTCTATAATGGCTCTTACTTTCTCAGGGTCAACTGCAATGCCTTCTGCAGATATTATATGTCCTAGGTACTGTATCTTCTTCTGGTAAAAATCGCACTTATCGAATTTAGCATACAGTTGGTGATTCCTTAAAGTTTGCAGAACGATTCTTAAGTGTTCTTCATGTTGTTCCTTCATTTTAGAATACACCAGAATATCATCGATAAATACTAGTACGAATTTGTCTAAGTACCGACTGAAAATATTGTTCATCAGACACATAAATGTGGTTGGTGCGTTAGTGAGTCCGAAAGGTATGACTACGAATTCATAGTGTCCATATCTTGTTCGAAAGGTTGTTTTGCTTATGTCCTCATCTTTTATCCTGACTTGATGGTAACCGGATTGTAAATCCAATTTTGAAAATATTTGGACACCGCCTAGTTGATCGAACAGGTCATTTATCCTAGGTAAGGGGTACTTGTTCTTAATAGTCATTTTATTCAATTGTCTATAGTTGATACATAGTTTTAGAGTACCATCTTTCTTTTTCACAAAGAGGACCGATGCTCCCCATGGTGAAACACTGGGTCTGATATACTTTTTGTCCAACAATTCCTGCAGTTGTATCTTTAGTTCTGTCAATTCAGGTAAACTCATTCGGTAAGATTCTTTCAAGATAGGGCCTGATCTAGGAAGTAGGTCTATGGAGAAGTCTATTTCCCTTATAGGAGGTAATTCTGGTATCTCATCAGCAAACATGTCTCTAAACTCACATAGGACAGCAAAATCTTCTAGTTTCGGCTTATCTTCTTTTTCTAACAGATTCATTATTTGGATGGCGTAAACTTGACACCCCTTTCTCATACATTTCTTGAATTGCATCGCTGTGACTTGTCTAACTGATAATGGTTTCAATATACCTTGGGTTGTTCTAGTAGTGTCACAATCATCTTTATAGTTAAGTGTCTTTGTATAACAATCTAGATCTGCTTTGTGTTTTTCCAACCAATCCATTCCGATTATCATATCATAGGATCCTAGTAGTAGAATATTCAGATTTGTTTTTATGTTTTGACCATCTAAGTTAAATTCAAAATCAGAAACAAAGTCAACCACTTTCCTTTTAGTTCTTGTTGCTAACTGTACCAACCATGATTTTGCGTGTTTCATCCTCTTAAGTTTATTTGTCTCTACTACTTCAGGAGTGATATAACTTAACGTAGCTCCAGGATCAATTAAAACATAAATTCGGGTGTTATTGATTTTACCTTCGATTTCCACCATAGAGGACTGGTGGTCAGCTTGCTTATCGTCAATGGATGCATTAATCTGATGCAGGCTTCTGCCTACATCACCCACCGTCGAAGCTTCCTGTAGATTATGAACAACAGTTCTGTTTGTTGTGCTTAAACGTGGGCAGTTCCTCCTGAGATGAGGTTCCCCACATTCCCAACACTTTAATGGTTCCCAAGGATTATCCCCAAATTTATTTTTTCTCAGGTTTACCGACTTACCGCCTCCTTGTGTGCATGGATGGTTTGCGTGAAAATCTTTTCTCGAGAAGCTTTTTGTTGTGTTCCCCTCGGGAAGATTTTTGTTGTGTTCCAATAAGGAGTTGGCTGGTATCCCTTCTTTCATTGATTCATCCGTTCTTGTTTCTTATCCTTCGAGGCTTTGGGAAACTCTGTCTGTTGTTTGTATTGATCGTAGCACATTCGTGCTTCCTTGAACACTTCACTCAATGATTTGGGGTTGTCAAATTCAATTGTGTCCCTGTAGGACTGCGGTAAACAACTTAAGAATCACTAGATTTTTACCTTATTTTCTCGAATGTAAGGTATGAACCTTAATAGTTCCACGAATTTATTTATAAGGTCTTCCATTTTCATCTGTCCAAGTCTTAGTTCCTAAAATTCTTTTGTTTTCCTTTCGTATTAGCTTTCAGAAAGGTACTGTTTCTTGAAATACTTCTTAAAGTCGGACCATTCCAACTGTTTCTCTTTTAGGCCCTTGGCCAATTTCAGGTCTTGCTACCAAATGTTGGCCTTCCCTTTCAGATTGTAGATTGTCATTTCGACCTTCATATTACTGGAGTAGTTGTAGATCTGGAAGTATTTCTTGATGTCCAACAACCATGCCTCAGCTCTTCTTCTGTCTTGGATTCTCCATTGAAGGTAGCTGGTTTGATATTTTTAAATTCTCCTTCAAGGTGGTCTACTTGTTTGCTTTTTCTGTCTGTTTTAGTTTTGTCTTCAGCTGAAGGTGTACCTTCGGATGAACTGTCTCATTTTTCTATTTCTGGTCCTGAGTTCTTGGAAGCTCTCTTGCTGACTTCTTCATCGTTATTATCATCCTTCGGGCTTTTCTTGGTCACTATACTATGTAGTAGGAATTCATTTATCTCTTGTTGTTCCTGTTGTGCTTTCTTCAGTTTCTCGTTGTCCGCTTTGAAAACCTGCAGTTCAACAATAAGATTCTTCAGTGTTTCCAACACTTCCGTGGGCGAGCTTCTGTCACTGTTCTGTCTTGGATCTCTAGGAGGTATCTGCTCCAGATTTCCTTCCATCCTAATTTTTGCATCATTCTGAGATGCCATAATTAACACAAAACATAAAGGACTTTCTGTTTGTAACAACAAGGTTTATTAGTTTTGCATAAATCGCAATATATACTTAAGTGACTGATGTGGCCCTGTTCAGGCCCAGTGTTGTAACCTTCGCTCTAATACCATATGTAATGAACCTCATAATACCATACAAAAAAAAATATGTTTACACAATTTACTTGGCAGAAAGGAATCCATTAGCGATAAGAATTCTACTATACAACTCTCATATAGAACTTTATCATAGAATTTATTTTACTATATAAATCCTAAATTCTCCTTACCACATGTTGTTCGAAGTATGTCAATGCATCTTACCTTGAGTGGGAAGGTTATAATGGAAATCCCCAAGGCTTTAGCAAAAAGAACTAAAAACTTTAGGCGTAGGGACTAAAAGATTAATAGTAAACTTTACGCAATCCATACTATACTCACCCTATTTGGCATAAGGTTTCCATACTATATTCGCACCCAAGTGTTCTCGAAATTTTTCTCCTAGGTAGATCTCTTTGCTTCCTACCAACTTGGCCAAGGGTCGGGTTAAGGACCAATGACTGTCACAAGCCTCCAAGTCCTGGTCATTTAAAGGCTCATAACTCGAACACTGGTCGAATTGAAAGCTCGATGTCGTGTCACTAGTGGTCCTACAACAACGAGAATCCAAACATTACCTAAGACCTATCGTAGGGGGTATGGAAGCAACATTCCTCAAATGGGAAAGGAATTCCCTGTCAGGGTATTAAAAGCTCTGCAACCATCATTAAGGCAGTCTACTGGTCATATTGAAATCGCTTGGCTCTATACTCGAAGTGTCACTCCGAACTTTCCCTGGTCACGTGGCTCACCCATCCTTCGCACTATCCATAGTTAATTCGAGGCGACAAGGCATCGTTTAGGTTTTGAGAGGGTTCATGGCTTGTCATTCTGAGTTCTTTCTTTTCTTTTGGAGAGGCACTGTGTGTCGAGGGGGTTTAGAGGTGACGATTTGTGGCCCTAGTGATTGCCTCCATCTGGTTGAGACGACATGTATTACATTCCAGGTAAGTTCTTCTCTAAACTTCAAACATTAATACCCTTTTTATTTCAATAGGAAGATTATAATTTTTTTGGAACAATTTGTCCGTGCCAAGTTATTGTTCTGTGTTCTCCCTCATTTTCTTCCTGTGGAGTTCTTCTTTCATCAAACTTCCTTGCATTACATTCGGATCCATCCTTAACCCTGTTGCAATGGCCTTTTCCTTGAGGTTGTCAATGACTCTCTTCTATTTACTGCGAAGGACAGTTATCCCTACATATCTAGGTTTGGGATATAGGGTTTTGTAACTCTTTGTCGTGAACCAGAATTCATATCTGAGTATTCGTGAATCTGAGGAAAGTATTTATTCCGGGGTTAATTACCAAAAATCTTGGATGGAGTATTCTCTACGTTTACTTTATTGACCTAAGTGATTCTGTGAAAAAGGGGTTCGGGTAGACCAGACTCACAGTCAGGGTACTCCTGGTTTGAATGGGTGGATTAAGCTTTATTCCGCCTAAAAATACACATTCTTGTTGTTCACCTACACAATGAAGTTCCGTTTTGGTCGATTACTGTATTTCCATTATTAAAGAATATTCAGTAAATAATTTTATTTTACTACAGCTACATCATTCATTTTAAGAGCTGAAACATATCATTAATGATGGGCCCTGATATGATGCGAGGGAACCCATCAATATGTATTGTCTCCTTCACCCATGGCCCTGTATGACTATCCAGATGGAAAACGTCAAGGAAAGGATCATGTGCCACGAGTTCAGAAGTTAAGTAAAGCATTGGTATGATGTATTTATAGACATTTACACTTAAATCATGTTCTTCTTACATTGTCTCTGTATAAGAGTTTATTAATCATCTTATATGGTGGTTTCCTCCAGGTTTCCATCTATCTGAAGGTCATGGCTGCTCACCTGCGTACTCGGTGTAAAAAGGTATACGAGTTCCCTTTCGTAACCCTTTAGGAGTTAGAACCGTTCATGTTGCAACTGAGATGTAGTCAATAGTATCGTTTCCCTCAGTTTTCCTATCGGCTTGGGAAGGGAAGGAATTTCCAAAGTAACTTAAACCTTTGGGCTACAATTATTATAATACAATAATTTATGTACAATTTTTTTTTCTCGATCTTTTGTTCAAAGTAAATGATTGTTTTAATCATTCACCATGCGGATCTCACCCTACCCCGAAATCTGATTACCAGGGCTATCTTGTTCGGAATGTTGGTACAAATTATAATAGACCATATCGTTTTGTTTCCTTTCGACCTTTCCTATGTTTAATGTCAATATGCCCTACTGGAAAGGAAATGGCGATATTCGTTTGGACTCAGCATGAATAGACATAATGATTTGGATTATATTACAAGTCTGTCTTTATTCTAGAACACTATATATATACATGTTTGTGAATCATTTGATGTTTATGCTATGTTTTGTTTGCCTAATTTCAAACCGTCCACTGTCACGATCTCCGAGTGGACAGTTTCGCATATGTGCTCATATTTAATGGGCTTTTTTGTAATTTACTCCATACTGTGTATATTCCTTCAATTGGGGTCCTTTATACTCTATACGAAAGGAACACAAAGATTAAGAGTTCTATCCGCCTGTGATTTATGTTCGTTGTAATTCGTCTTCAAGTTCTCATTCTTATGGAGTAATTTACTATTGTATTATCTTATAATGGAACAACGAATTATTCAGTTTAATTTGGTACTGTAATAAATTTTACAGAGGGTTTTTCAAGATCTTTCGATTTAGAAGTTCCTTTATACGAGAGGCAGTTGATCTCCTAGCGGCATAGTTGTTTGTTCAAAATCTTAACAGTAACTTTTTGTATAAGTGGGATTCCTGTTGCAGTCATTAAATCTTGATTTAACAAAAACTACACACTGTAACTATATCTATATTCATTACATATCGAGATATGACTTGATGGAAATTACATGTACATACTTGCTCATATTTTCACTTAAGTATAGATAGATTTGCTTACTATTTCAATTACATAAGTAAAAGTACGCTTGTGATTAGAACTAATTCTTCCTAGCTCATTCGTACATAAATAGTTCTGTCCAGAATTTCAATTACAGGGATAAGTTTACACCTATAGGTAGATCTGTTCTTTCTTCAAGTTCATTCATATTTAAATACTTCTGCCCAATAATTTTAACCACAGAATTAGACATACACCAATCTTTCAAGTTATTTTGCATAGATCATTCTGCGTAGAATTCTAGTCTAGAATGACCCATTCCAGAAAATTTGGTTTTTGATTATAAACTCCATACAACAAACATATGTCCTTCATGGGAATTATTTCAGCTTAACCCAAATAGAGCATCATATCGGATATACAAAATCATTCAAAACAAAGAAAGGTAAGATTTAACATATCTTAATTCAATCCACGGAAAGATAAAGGGAACAACCACATTCATCCCAACCATAGAATAGGGAAGCCAAAATCACTTGTTTGATTCACCCCCTAGCCTGACCATGAATTTATGAGGATGAACTTGGAAAACTCCTCCTCAACAATGTCCTTCAACTCCAACAGATTCCTCTTTCCTCACACTCGATCAGTAGCGTTCATAACAGCAAGAAAAAAATCAATAGTCTCTTTTCCCCAGCATACTTGGCAGCGTCCTGCCTCCTCACATATGTTGTTTTTAACAAAAGAATGCTTTTGCCTAGGTCTTTCTTGCCCCCCTAGGAATTTTCGCAACTTCTAAATCCCTGATTTTCAGGGACTACCCATGGCCAAATCTTTGATTTGCCACTTGTAATAGTCAACCCAGAGGTAGTTCCAACATGTTCCCCACTCATGGAGTCATGGTCAACTGATTTTAACATGGTTGTTCTATTTGTCCTCCTACAATCAATATAAAATATTTCGTTTTCATGCAAGTGTCAAGTCAAATAGTTGGTTGGGTCAAATCAGATCTCTACTCAACTGTCATAATAATTAATTACAATTGTCAAATTCGAAATTCGGAATTGCCATAAATGGCAAGAATTTTCCAAATTTGAATTTACTAAAAACGGAATAATTTCCAACAAATTTTAAATCTCAAAAATACTTTATTTTTGGGGATGTCACACCCCACCCCCGGGATTCAACAAAATTTGGAGTCTATAGAAACATAAATTAGACAAGAGAGAGCTTCCCTCCATGACTTGGAGGTGGACACCGAGATAGAGGATTGGGTTCCACATAAGGAGAATCAAGAACTTGACACATGAAATATCTCAAAACTCTGGATCTCTAGTGCCATATTTAAATATTCTTGAGAAGAATTCTTCTTGACAGTGACAATGAGCGAGAAACTATGCAGGAGCAAATGAACGAGATGCAATTCCAAATCTAGGAAAGATTTGACCTCATAACGAGAACATAAAATTTGCAACATGCCTACTAAACTTCCTAAGGTTGAAAATATAGAAAGCTAATGGAAATAACTTTAAAAAAGAAATTAGCAATTGCGAATATTGATATTAGCAAACAGGGTTGGAATTTGGAAACAGGTTGTAGTTTTGACGATCTTCCAAACATTATGAATATTTGATGTACATCAGCGTTTGACTGTATTTGACGGTCAATATGACCATAAAATTCAATCCGTGGTACCAATAGCACTTCGATTCCCCTTTGAAGAGTCTGATAGCAAGATGGAATATAATAAAGCTCCAACAAGCTAAAACCTAAATAATTCAACACACTGGATGCTACTAAATGCACACACATTTTGATTTTAGGAGTGTATTACTGTCTTGTGACCTAATCATAATAAAATAATAAAAAGGTTGACCTCATTGTGAGAGACGAATACGTGCAACCGCGAAACCCTAAACAAGTAGGATGCAACTGGTATCATGATTCATCCAGCCTCAGAAGTGAATTAACACACTAAAATTGAGTAGTATCAGAATTCTCTCGGTTTTATATTGCAGTGGCAAAGTGGTTGTTATGATTATTTTGTGGAATCACTGCAAGGAAGAGCAAAAATGAATATGTTTATCTACAAGAGTTGGCTCTGAGCTAGCTGAAGAAATAAAACTCAGTCATAGATGCATTATTCTCCAAACAAGGAATATTGAGCAGAGTCATCACGAAAGTATGAAATCTCTCTAATCAATGGCGAGATAGCCAGCGGTCTGGAGTAAAGTGATCTTGAGAGGAGTAGATTAACTTCGGAGCAAATAGATCTGTTTTTTAAATAAAAAAAATTGGGCTTGAATCTGGTTAGATTTTCAAGAGTAGTCTGAGTTTTGTATGGATTAAAGTTCTATCCATTTCAAAACCTTACCCAGAATTTTGCCCATTTTAAACCAACCTAGATGCTCAGAAAATTGATCAAAATTCTGGATTGACCAAAAATTTAAAACTTAACTAGGAGAGAATATTGCTCACGAATTAGCCCACTCCAAACTTGATATCCTCAGGTGTGATATTGTTTTTTATCTTGTGATATTGTTTTTTATATTTTTCTATATGGAAAAACCATGAAACAGACAAATTCCGATTCAGTGAGAAACTTGAGGACCGAGTAGCCAGCAAATGGTCAAATACGGAGTTCATAATGTAAGATATTGACAGATGCAGAATAATGTAAGATATTGATAGATACAGAAACCTCTGAACAGTGGGCTCGCATTCCAAAATCGCTGGACAACAGTATAGTCAGATTTTTTTGACATGTCATATGAATGTTCAGATCCCGTCTACCTGTTCTCTTAGCGTCGAAATGGACTTAGAACATCAATCAACCAACTAGATTATACAGAGAACCATTGAGATCTGTTATTTTGAAAATTCGTATACAATGACATAGTGATATCTAATTTCACAACAAGGGAAACAGAGGAAAAGGGGTAAATGTACACCATGCATGGATTCAACTTCTTTTCTCCTCTTTAGTTATATAATTCTAATTTAAGAAAAGCTGAAGCTAGTTTTATTATAGTAACTATAGGAAATAGACTATGTGAAACATCAACTGTTGATCTGAGTCTAGTTTAGTCCAGAAATGTCAAGGACAATTAGTTACTCTGCAATGAATAACTTAATTATGGCATATTTTTATTCTGCTTATACAAAGAAAGTGCTGAAGGGGAGATTTTCAAAGGGCGAAATCATAATCCAGCATCATATAAACATTAACTATTGTTATTGTTATTTAAAAATGGACAGAACGATGTACTGTGCAATTCATGAGGCACTCTCATGGTCCTTAAAGATTCTTATCTTTTGAACACTTTGTGTCTGTGTATAATCATTTAGAAAATCTAAAAACCACTCGCCATAACATAACAATTACAATTGAGAAAAAAACTCTACCCAATATTTTGCAGCTCGAGTTTTTATCCCTCCAGATAAGTACCTGTTTGTCTTTTATGAGGGATTACCTCGAGAATTTGTTTGTCTACAAATTTTTGGTTCCGAGCCACGGCCGCTGGCCGAAAGTATTCTTGATGGGCTCTAGGAGTGCAGGCCAGTCAGTCTGGGGTTCGAGCTCGCGTTGCAAAAACCGGATTTGGTGCAACAGCTGTTTGGTATACTCGATTGTGTCACTCAGTATTGAAGTCCTGTCCATCTGCATATACAAAAAGAGAACTATAAGAAATGCAAAGGGGGCTTTTCACAAGATTTTACAGGTCTTGTATAAATAATACATTTGGTTGAGAAGTCTTGATGCGCATACCTTGGATATAGTTGGGACAACAGAGCGCAGCAT
>JZKD02S1675260.1:62437-78796 GCA_000966675.3 Picea glauca
GTATTGTTTGAACAATAGACACGGGCAGCGCATTTGGGGAACTTGGGTTTCCGGCAGAGGGGAAGGTATTTTGCATTTTAAGTAAGTTAATCTTATGGATTCATGGATTCATTTTTACATTAAAAAAAATGAAATTCAATCTTGTCAAAATTTAAGTAGACTGAGTTCTATATGATAAAAAAAGATTTATGCATGGTAGAATTTCGTCCACTGACCCAATCTGAATTCACCAAATTCTGGGAAAATCAATCAAAAATCTAACATTAACTTATTCCATTTTAAAAAAATTACCAGAAAATTCGCTTTCGCATTTCTAGATTACACTTCAATGTATCATACCAGGAAGGCAGTACGAAAAGCAATATATTTGAGTTGCGATCGCATTGTATGATGAGGCCCTCATGAGGGCATTCAAAAGGTTCATTTCCGATTAGCTGGAATTCAGCCGGAATATAGGTTAAGTTTCCTTGGTTCACATTTTTTCCGGGCTATGTTTTAGGCCTACTCAAATTAGAAAAACTGATTGGTGGAACTCAGGGTATCATAAAAGTATGAGTTACTTCAACTGATTGAATTTGATTAAAAAAAAAAATCAACAAAAGTAAGAATGGTTTCAATGGATCTTATCCCACACCGCCGCAATGTCTCGAGTCCTGAACCCACCTGCTCCCTTTCCTCAGCCAGCGTTGAAATCAGAATGCTGTCGCCAGGCCGCATCGTCCGTTTGGCATTGTCCTGTTCATTGTTGTTTCTATCATGTTCTCATCGTACGGAGAATCTTCCACTTATGTAAACTCGATTTCTTGTATTGAACTAAACGTTCCAAACCATTACGTGGCATACAAAATGTATTCACAGTGATGTAGAATATTGATATTCATTGCGGCATATCAAAAAATATATACATCTGAAACTATAATCATTGCTGCTGAGTTCATAAACTTCACCCTAAACACTACAAGACACATTACGCTACCATGTAAACCTATATCATTCAAACATCTCCACTCATCAGATTCGAGTATATTTTACCTTTTCCCCTACATTTAACATCTAATTTTTTTTTATTGTTATAGTTGTCCAGTCTCTAATTGTACATTTTAGCAATCCTTTTTTTTCTATATTTAACTATTTTATATTTTTCCCCGTAAATTTTGGTTAAATTCTTTGAAATGCATTTCAGTATTAAAAAAATATATTGTTTTTTACAATTTTTTTTTTTTTAAATTAAAAATTTGTACAAAATTATATTTATATTTTTAACAATATATGTACATCTTCAATAAAGTCACATCCATGTATTACATTGTATTTTCTGTTATAACAAGATACCAAATAAATGTCTATAGAGTAAAAATATTTATAGAATAAAAAAAATTACACATAAAATGTAAAAAAATAATAATACATAATTTCTATTCCAACCTTTTTTCCAAATGTTCATTGTTAGAAAGAAGCATCAAGTACCTTGTCAAATATAATAAACCATTAACACCAACCCTTTCTTAAACTTAGTTTGGTTGCACAACTATCACAAAATCATCATAATCTAGGATCCTAACCAAGGTCAATATACTCATGGACTCATTAAGCAAATAGGTCATCATCTATGATCAATTAATAAATGATCATGGTTGACTAATAATTATGATGATTAAATAAAAATGGATGACAATACTTAAGGAGTGTAATGCTTTTGAATATTATTTAGTTGTCAACATTGATTGTATGTTTTATATTTTTTTTTACATTTAACCTTGTTCATTATAGTTGTACAAATCTCTAATTGTACATTTTAACAATGTATTAATGATTTACATTTTGGACATTTTCATATTTTTTTTTATCAATTTTGGTTCAAATCCAGCCAAGAATTATTGAAATTGCATATTTAAGTTGTTGAGTTTATATGATCTTAATGTTTTAGGGTTTTAAGAAACAAAAAATTGTAATTTCACCAACAATTGTATAACCAAATTCTAGTGATAATTGGTGGAAAAATCCAAAAAGTATAATTAGGTCCTCATCTATGATCAACTAATAAATTATCATAGTTGATTAATATATTATGATCATTAACTAATAATGCATGACAAAACCTATGGAGTCTAATGCTTTTTAAGATTCTTTAGTTTTCAACACGTGATTGCTTGTTCTAGATTTTTTCTTACATTTAACATTGACCATTATAGTTGTCAAATGTCTAATTGTACATTTTAATAATGTATAAGTTTTGGACATTTTTCATTTTTTTGTTGGATCAATTTGACTTGAATTGTTGAGTTTATATGATCTTAGTGTTCTAGGATTCTAAGAAACATAAAATTGTAATTTCACCAACAATTGTATAGCCCAATTCTAATGATAATAAAAAATACAAAAAGTATAATGTTACCTTATTTTTTTAATATTATGTTATTTGATAAAGTGTGCATAGACATATCACATCTTGAGCTTATCTATCAATAAATGTAAGTATGTTAAACTTAAGCTCCATACATTTATTTGTTTTAGTTAATTATCATAATTAGTTATGATTTTCTAAAACTAGTGAAGTTAAATATTTTTAGTTCTGTTATGTATTTATTTTCTGCATCTTAACAAATATACATGACTCATAGAAAGAAGATTTTTTAACTACCTCAAACTTTCTTATTATGGAAAGAATAGCTCGAAGTTACTCTTGATTGATTTCCTTATCATTTTGGTTGGTCCCTATCATAGCTAGATCCATTGGCTAGGGATTTTGCATACCTCTACTAAGGTTCTACGTGCCTCCCCTGCCTACAAAGCCACTCTATGATTCTTTAGTCAAGAACCAACTCTCAATATCACAAACGTGCCTCCACTGCCTACAAAGCCACTCTATTATTCTTTAGTCAAGAACCAACTCTCAATATCACAAACGTGCCTCCACTGCCTACAAAGCCACTCTCTCATTCTGCAATCAAGAACCAACTCTCAATATCACAAATTGATAGGAGGACATCACTCTTGTTTGCAACTTCCTCTTATGTCACCTATTGTACAGCCTTACCTTACCTCACAACTTCAAATCACAACCCATATTTAGGGTTTCCCCAAGTTACCCCAACCCTCCCTCTACCATTGTTCTCGACACTCCCTCACATTTAATATTGTTTTTAGCCTAGAGAGATTTGTGGATCTAGACCGTGAGAGTACTAAAGGATTCCATTTGCATTACCATTTTGTACGATTCAATAGACAAATATCTCATTCTCTACATAACTACCATGTGACATTACTGTATTCCATACATCCGCTAGTAAATATCCATCGTGGGACAATCAAGTCTAATGAACTCCAATGTCATTTGACGTGGTTTTAGCTAAATTCGTTACGCGACCGACTCATTATTCACATATCTGATTTCTAATTAAGATGTCGTCTTGCAGATAGATTCATAGCGTCTATTGAAGATGGACTACAATGACTAGATTTGTCCTGTCCAAGAATCAAAACCTTTGTCAGGTTCTTGAAGTTTTCAAAGATATAATTTCTACAAATTTTGAAGTGAATGCCACATGTCATTATATCTTGATTTTATGCCAATAGTGTGAGGTTGCAATCTATATTGAACTAGTCTCACTGCATTGCTCATGCATAGTGGGATTTTTTTAATCTATAAAATCTTGTTAAGCTAATCACAATATTGATTAATCCATTATGTGAATGTTGGAGGACTTTATAGTTTTGAATCATTAATATGCACTTTCAGCATCAAATTTGACCTTAGGTATCGGGCATACTACTAGATGTGTGGCAATGATCTCATTCTTTTAGCAACTATACAACCTGGTTTTGTCTTTTTTTAACCATCAAGGATATGTTTTGTAATATCCTCCGGCAGTGCCCCAGTTATATTATGAATTATAATCATGTTTATGAACTGTAATCATGTTTTGTAGGCTGGTGAGTCGAGTATTGATAATTTGGTGGGCTTATGTGTTTATTAGGCCGAAGAGCCTAAGTGTTAAGGCCAAGAGCCTGTTTTTGTATATGTAATTATGCAGAACATTAATAAAAATATAAACATCGTTGTGTGCAGACCGACCACGAAGAAAGAGTGATGGGGGACTAAGCTTGCACATAGTGGGTAAGGAAAAGGGGGCTGAAAGGTTGGGAGAGGGGTTAAGCTTAGGGGCCTAAGTACTTGAGAATAATAATTTATTATTATTCCAAAAGCTATGTGAAATGTATGATTTTATCCTAAGTTCCTGGAAGGGGGAACATGTGCAAAAGAGAACGCATGCTGATGGAGCGCATGCAGCTTCATGGGTGACATGTGTCGGCCCAGGCACATGCAATTTAAACCAAGAATTGAGCCGTGATGGGGGTTCGTCCTCCATTCTGTTGTGGGTTGTCTGAAACCGGGAATCTCGTTTGATCTATGTATGCCTCACGCAACTCTGAGACCCGAAGCCGATGATGTTTTCTTGAGAAGCCAATACACCCTCTGTCTCAACTGTTGAGTCTGTGTTCGACCTCTGCATGGATTACTTATCACGCATCCTGAAAACCAGTGTTACCTGAACCATGCTATGTCTTAGTGGCCTGTTGTTGTTTTCTGGATGTCCACACCCAATTTTCCTATTGTTGTGGTCACCCGTGAGTTAACCAAAAGATGTTGTTGCTATTGATTCCTGAATTTGCGGGAATTGAGTTGAAAACTGGTTGAAGAATCGGGTTTTCAGGCCCGTGGTAGAAGAGGCAGGTTTTCAGGCCTATGAGAAGCTCTCTCTCTAGGTGAGAGAGTCTGCTAGGAAGTGGTTTTCTCCCAGAGAGAGTCCAGCACCAGCTACAGAGCTCTGAGAATTCCTGATCCAGCCTATTGCTGAGACCCAGAGAGGGAGGTGAAGCATCGATGGACTATGCTTGTGAATGTGTATACTCCTGGGTGGAACAGGCATGTGGGGAATGAGAATCCGTGAGTAGTGGGCATAAGAAGGCTCCTGGAGAGAATCCTTCTGGTTGCTCTGCGTAGTTTTCCTATAACCTCAGCCTAGTCTAGAATTCCCTTGCCCTGGGTGGAGCTTGGTCCCAGCTCAAGGGTGATCCATTGTTGAGCGTGATGATCAGCGTGGTCTAAGGCTGGGAGGTTCGTGGAAGGTCTGCACGTAGTTGGTGGAGTTACTACAGTTTCGAAGATAAGTATCATTATGTGTTTAATTTCAATTAAAATGCATGTATGTGATGCTTGCAATATTATCATGTATTATGTTGCAATCATAAGTTACTATTAATTCCGTTATTTTTGTATGTTAGTAGTAATTCTGTGATTACTCTGTATTTTTTAGTTAAATGCGTTAATTTGATTTAATGCCTATTATATATGTATGAGAATTTTTCCACGTAGTAGCATTGCCCGACAGTGGGAGTGATGGTTGGGAACGTTACAAATTGGTATCAGAGCCATAGTTTCAACGCTGAGCCTGGATGGGATGGATAAGTGGTCTTTGGACCCAAGGTTTTGAGTGGAAATGGTGTTCGGATGGAACTGATTTTGAACCTTAGAATGTTTCTGAGTGCCAACGGGTTACTTGGTCGTGTTACAAAGCTCAGGAGGAGTAGCGATAGGATAAAACCATAGCTAGCGTGGTATTTGACCATAGAGGGAGAGAGCGCTCAACACTGGGGGTGTTGGGGTCGTAAGATCTATTCAGAAGGAAAGGAGAAACTTTTACTATTGTTAGATCCAGAGAAGGTGTAGGAAGTTTTCCTGGAAGCCTTTGTGAGTTTGTAATTCAGGAGAAGTGGAATGCACTGAGGCACGAACTCCCGAAGGAGATCTACATCATAGATCTAGAGAAAAGAGCTTGATCGTTGGATCAAGCAGAAGGGTAGATTGTAAATTTCGAGAGTTTCGGTGTCGGGAGAATGGGATGTGTTGTTGCACAAACTCCCGAAGCCCGATGTTTCGAAACGAAAGAGTAGAAGTGGCGAGTCATGATGACATCACCTAGAGGTGACATGGACACATGGGATGTGTGCCACGTGTCAGTGGGTCTAGAGCCGTGGAAGATTGAAATGGAATTTGGAACGTGATGAATGTCACCCATCTGAATGGGCCACGTATCAGTGGCTAGTATGTCACCATGTGGCATCCTGTGTGAGCAGGGTTAGTGGGACCTGAGTTTACATAACGTAGTTAAGGGTCAAAGGACCCACAGTGGTGTTGATCACAATACATCAAGATCGACGTCCAGGAGGCATTGCGGAGACCCAAGTTGCACGGGAGATAATTCTCCAAGGCAGTCCTGCAATCCAAACCATGGTTTCATGGAGGGGTTATGTGTTAGCATCAGGAGAATTGTGGAATGAAAGGCAAGTTACTCCAAACCACCATTGCATGCCCCTCAATTGGGAAAATGTTAAGTGACGTAACGTAATAACATCACCTAAGGTGGCGTGGAAGTGTTCAAAGATTATTGGTTTGGGGCATGCGGATGTGGAATCTTCTAAAGTCCCGAGGTCTCAGAAATCAGATGCCTAAGGTTCCACAACAAATGTCAGTCGTTGGATGCTAGGTAGGAGTGGACGGTTGATCCACTTTAATTCATGAAGTTTGTTAATTCGGAACTCCGAGAGTCTGTTGTGAGGTATTATGAAGACTTCGGAACCCGAAGTCTTGGTTAAGATCCTATCGATCTAGCGTATGGTCGCAACCCATGGTCGCAGGGGTTGGGGCTAAGAAAAAAGGGCTAAGGCCTGAAATTGTTACAGAGCTAAGCAGAGCTCGAAAAATTCACAAAATCTGAATGTTTGTTGTGATCAAATTTGTTTTTGAATGCTGTGGATTTGTTAAGGAATAATGGCCTGACAAATTCCAATTGTCTACACATTGTGTTTGCAGAAGTTTAACAAGTGTCAGAACTGTTTAGAGTTGCCACTGAGTGCAAAGGAATGTAAGTGACACAGAATGCTTCCAGTTCAGAGAACAAAGAAAAAGGAATGGATGTTCATTTGGGAGTTGAAGGGTTGAACTCCAATGGACATGGAGAAGAGATAGATAAGGAAGGGCATATGATAAAAATCATTGATCGATTGCAGAAAGATGCCCAAAATCGTCGACCAGATAGCATAAAGCTCAGAAAAACTCAGGAAAAACATGGTGAATTCAACGTAAAGTTGTTAAAGAGTTTGGAAAGAATCGAAAAGAAATTGGATAAGGAGAGTGACTCAAGAAAAACAGGGAGTCGTAGGATCCCTGAGAAGAAAAGAAGATCGATAAGTGTTAGCAGGCATCGTCGTCACTCCCTGAAACACTCCAATAAGGAGGCACATAGTAGTTCAATCCTGTCTCCTACCAGAAAGCACAGAAGATCTAGGGTGGATGAGATGAAGGGAGAAATGAACAAGATTAAGTCTCCCACGTTTGATGGAGATCATAAGAAGGAGGAATATGCAGAAACATGGTTGCTTGGCATGAGGAAATATTTCCAACTGCAAAATTATTCCTCTCATGCAAAAGGAAGAATTGCAATGTATCAATTGAAAGGAAAAGCATCCATGTAGTGAGATTAGCGTGTGCATGTACAACACATTAGAGAGAAAGATATCACTTGGAAAGAATTAAAGAGGTATTTTGAGGAGAAATACTTGACTAAAAGATACTATGACAGAAAGATGAAAGAGTTCTTTGAACTCAAGCTGGGTAGCATGACCATTGATGTGTATGAATAAAGATTTTTGGAATTACTGAAGTATGTTCCGTTCATCAAGGATGAGACTGTCAAGATTTAGAGGTATCTAAGTGGATTGCCACCTTCCATTGGTGACAAGATTCAGTATGATGATCCTAAGACTATGGAAGAAATGATAAGGAGGGTGAAATGCTTGTATGAGCAGTAATGAGAGAAGCCTACTTTCTGGAAGGCTTGGGAAAACAAGAAGAAATTCCAGATGGATCAAAGGAAGAAGGGAACTAAGCCACCCTTTTTTTAGAAACAGTTCTCAAGGACATCCATCATTTAGAGAGTCGAGGATGGATGACGTAGGAGAACAAAGGCCAATGTAGATGCCCATTTAGTGTTGGGGTTGTCAGTGGAACCACGAGTACAAAGATTGTCCCCATAAAAATGGAAAAGTGAGAGTTGTCCATAATGTTCAGCAAGTTGAAATAGTGGAGGACATGGGTAGTAGAATGCCAAGTATCTACGCAGCCCTGGACAACAAGCAAGTTGAATATCAGTCGCACATGATTGAAGTGGAAGGTATGATTAACAACCAACCATTTACTATTTTAATTGATTCGGGGGCTATCCATAGTTATATAGATCCTAGAGTGGTGGAAAGTTTGCATTTGTCGAGAAGAAAACATGAGAAGGCTTGGTTAGTGCCACTGGCTACAGGGACCAAGAGGAAAGTCACTGATTTAGTTAAGTCTTGTTCAGTGGACATGAATGGACTGAGCACAAAGGCTAAATTGAACATTCTGCATTTAGGTTCTTATGACTGTCTAATTGGGATGGACTGGTTGGACCAGCACCATGCCATCTTGGACTGTCGTAGTAAGGAATTCACTTGCCTGGATGAGGAAGGAAATCAGAAAACAGTCCAAGGAACTCCCAGAGTTGTTGCTATCAGAGAAATCTCAGCAATGCAGCTGAAAAAGTGCTACAGAAAAGGTTGTCAATTATTTGCATCCCATGTAGAGGAAGCATCTAAGGATGAAGTCTCAAAGGTTGGAGATCATGCCATACTAAAGGAGTTTGAAGATGTATTTCAGGAGGTACTCAAACTACCTCCAAAGAGAGATATTGATTTCTCTGTAAACTTGATGCTTGGAGCAGCTCCAGTGTCGAAAGCTCCTTACAGAATGAGTATGCCAGAGCTAAAACAGTTGCAATTGCAGCTTGAAGAGCTTCTGAAGAAGGGGTAACTACTCCCAAGTGTGTCACCTTAGGGAGCCCCGGTCCTATTCCTGAAGAAGAAGGACAGAACGTTGAGGTTGTGTATTGATTTCAGATGGTTAAACAAAGTAACTATTAAGAACAAGTATCCTCTGCTGAGGATTGATGACCTCTTCAATCAGTTGGAGGATGCGGAGATATTTTTGAAGATAGACCTCATGTCAGGATATCACTAGGTAAGGATAAAGGATGAAGACATCAGCAAGACCGCCTTTAGAATAAGGTATGGTCATTACAAGTTCACAGTGGTTCCGTTTGGACTGTCAAATGCACCCACTGTTTTTATGTGTTTAATGAATGGTGTATTTAGGGACTATCTAGACAAGTTTGTCATAGTATTCCTGGATGAAATTTTGGTTTATTCCAAGTCAGAGGAAGAGCATGAACAACATTTGAGGATGGTGTTGCAGGTGCTAAGAGAGAACCAATTGTATGCCAAGTTGAGCAAATGCTCAGTTTATCAGGAGCATATCCATTACTTGGGGCATATTATTTCAAAGGACGGGATAGTTATAGATCCTGAGAAGATTGAGGCCATTAGAGAATGGTCAGCACCAAAGAATGTGACGGAAGTCAGATCCTTTATGAGTCTAGCTGGTTATTACAGAAGGTTTATTGTAGGGTTCTCAAGAATAGCTCACCCTATCACTTCCTTGCAAAGGAAAAAGCAGAAATTTCAGTGGACAGAGGATTGTGAGAAAAGCTTCCAGCAATTGAAGCAACTGTTAACTAGTGCTCCAATCCTGAGGATCGGAGATCCAAATGAATATTTTGTGGTATGCACAGATGCATGCAAAGAAGGAATGGGAGGAGTCCTCAGTCAGAATGGATTCATAATCTATTATGAATCCAGAAAGTTGAAAGAGAATGAAATGAACTATGCAACTCATGATTTGGAGTTGGCAACCATAGTACACGCTCTAAAAAAATGGAGACATTACCTCATGGGAAGGAGGTTCGATCTAAGAACAAACCATAACGGTCTGAAGTATTTGTTTGATCAACCAACCTTGAACGCTAGATAGAGTAGGTGGCTGGAGTTTCTCTGTGAGTACGATTTTTATATCAAGCATATCAAAGGGAAGGAAAACAAAGTGGTTGACGCACTCAGTAGGAGAGTGCATGAATTACATGCTACAACCAGTAGCATGCACCGAACTGATATTAAAAGAAAAATTTTGGAGGCTGCAAATACAGATTTGCAGTAGAAGGATTTGGTAGCAAAACTACAACAAGGTAAGATTCCACAGAAAGTGGAGATTTATAAATTAGGGGTTGATGGAATAATTTTGTACAAGAACAGAATTTATGTACCTAATGTCCAGTATTTGAAACTTGCGATTTTTCATGAGATGCATAATGTGTCGTATGCTGGACACCCTGGATATCATAAAATTGTGGCAACAGTCAAGAGCCATTACTGTTGGCCAGGCATGAAGAAATAGATTTCCGAATACATTGCCAGATGTATGGAATGCTAGAAGGTTAAATTTGAACACAGACACCCAACAGGGTTGTTGAAACTTTTACCCATTCCTGAGTGGAAGTGGGAAGTGGTGACAATGGATTTCATCACAGGATTGCCCAGAACTGGCAAGCAACATGATTCAATCATGGTGGTGGTTGAAAAGCTTATGAAATTTTCTCATTTCATTCCATTAAAGACTACTCACAAGGCAATGGATGTTGTCGACATATTTGTGAAGGAATTGGCACGATTGCGCATAATTCCCAAGACAATTGTGTCTGACAGAGACCCGAAATTTACCTCAAATTTCTGGAAGGGGTTGTTCAAAGGATTCAGAACGAATCTGAACTTTAGCACAGCTTATCATCTCGAGTCTGATGGGCAGACAAAGAGGGTGAACAGAGTAATAGAAGACACGCTAAGCAGGTATGTGATGGACAAACCATCGAAATGGGAAGACTACCTGCACTTGGTAGAATTCGCCTACAATAGTAGGTATCAAGCATCATTGAATATGAGCCCATTTGAAGCACGTTATGTCATAAAGTGAAATACTCCAGTAAGTTGGGGTAATCCACCTAATAGGGCAATAGTTGGTCAAGAATTGCTCAAGGAAATGAAAGAACACATGCTAAAAATTAAGCAGAATTTGAAAGCTATCCAAGACAGGTAGAAGAGTTATGTTGATAAGAACAAAATCCATAGGGAATTCAAAGTGGGTGATCATGTTTTTCTGAAAGTAAAATATAACATAAGTTCCCTGAAGCTGGGAAACTGCGCCAAGTTGGAAGCCAGATTTTATGGGCCATTTGAAATCCTAGAAAGGATTGGGCCAGTTGCATATATGCTTGCATTACCTGCATCCATGACTGTACATAATGTGTTTCATGTTTCATTGATTAAGAAATATATACCTGATGCTAATCATGTAATTTATTGGAATGTGATTCAGGTGGAGCAAGAAGGTGTCCTGCAAGTGCATCATGTGTGCATATTGGACCGAAAAAGAAAACAGATCTGGAATCAATCCATAGGGCTTGTAAAGGTCCACTGGACCTGGTATGGTCCTCAGGACACGACATGGGAGCGTGAGGATGCTATGCAGGCAAAATACCCGCATCTTTTTGAAGATTTTGGAAATCTTGTTGATGTTGTGTAAAAGTTGCACTGAGGACAGTGCAAAAATATGGGGAGGGGATTGTAATATCCCTCGACGGTGCCCCAGTTATATTATGAATTATAATCACGTTTATTAACTGTAATCATGTTTTGTAGGATGGTGAGCCGAGTATTGATAAGTTGGTGGGCTTATGTGTTTATTAGGATGGAGAGCCTAAGTGTTAATGCCATGAGCTTGTTTTTGTATATGTAATTATGCAGAACATTAATAAAAATATAAGCATCGTTGTGTGCAGATCGACCATGAAGAAAAAGTGATGGGGGACTAAGCTTCCACAGAGTGGGTAAGGAAAAGGGGGTTGAAAGGCTAGGAGAGGGGTTAAGCTTAGGCGCTTAAGTCCTTGGGAATAATAATTTATTATTATTCCAAAAGCTATGTGAAATGTATGTTTTTATCCTAAGTTCCTAGAAGGGGGAACATGTGCAAAAGGGAATGCATGTTGATGAATCACATGCAGCTTCATGGGTGACATGTGTCGGCCCAGGAACATGCAATTTAACCGAAGAATTGAGCCATGATAGGGGTTCATCCTCCATTCTGTCGTGGGCTGTCTGAAACTAGGAATCCCGTTTGATCTCTGTATGCCTCATGCAACTCTGAGACCCAAAGCTGGTGATGTTTTCTTGAGAAGCCAATACACCCTCTATATGAACTATTGAGTCTATGTTCGACCTCTGCGTGGATTTCTTGTCACGCATCCTGAAAACCGATGTTACTTGAACCGTGTTGTGTCTTAGTGACCTGTTTTCATTTTCTGGATGTCCACACCCAATTTTCCTGTTGTTGTGGTCACCCGTGAGTTAACCAAAAGCTATTGTTACTGTTGATTCCTGAACTTGTGGGAATTGAGTTGAAAATTGTTTGAAGAATTAGTTTGTCAGGCCCGTGGTAGAAGAGGCAGGTTGTCAGGCCTGTGAGTATCTCTCTCTCCAGGTGAGAGAGTCTACTGGGAAGTGGTTTTCTCCCAGACAGAGTCCAGCACCAGCTACGGAGCTCTGAGAATTCTTGATTTGGCCTATTGCTGAGACCTAGAGAGGGATGTGAAGCACCGATGGATTGTTCTTATGAAGGTGTATACTCCCGGGTGGAACAGGCATGTGGGGAATGAGAGTCCATGAGTAATGGGCATAAGAAGGCTCCTGGAGAGAATCCTTTCGGTTGCTCTATGCAGTTTTCATGTAACGTCAGCCTAGTCTAGGATTCCCTTGTCTTGGGTGGATCTTGGTCCCAGCTCGAGGGTGATCCACTGCTGAGCGTGATGAGTAGCATGGTCTAAGGCTGGGAGGTTCATGGAAGTTCTGCACGTAGTTGGTGGAGTTACTACAGTTTCAAAGATAATTATCATTATGTGTTTAATTTCAATTAAAATGCATGTCTGTGATGCCTGCAATATTATCATGTATTCTGTTGCAATCATAAGTTACTGTTAATCCCATTATTTCTGTATGTTAGCAGTAATCCTATGATTACTCTGTATTGTTTAGTTAAATGTGTTAATTCGATTTAATGCCTGTTATAATATAAGTATAAGAATGTTTTCGTGTAGTAGCATTGTCCGGCAGTGGGAGTGATGGTCGGGGACGTTACGTGTTCCCTCAGCTTTAGCATGTTTTGAAGCCATATTCCAACAACTTCAGGCCAGTGCCCAACATCATTGTTCTTCTTATTATTGGCTCATGACACCCCCAATCCCTACAGTCCCTACCTTAGTTTGTGTTGTTCTCCTTCGACTCTCTAAGGCCAGCACAATGCCTCCACATCATGCACCCTCTCATGGGCATTCAAAAACCCCTTGTTTCCCAGTTGATCTTAGATCATAGGTCACATCGTCGTCTTCCAACCTCACGCTAGATTACCACAACACTCTTGAGCAAATCAATGTAGAGATCCTCGAATATTGGACATGAAGTTTTTATGCATACTTCAAAACAAAACATGACATCACAGAGGCCACCAAAATCCAATTCACTAAGTGTCAGCTTGAACATATGGGCCAAGTATGGTGGAAACCCAAAACAAATTCTACTTCTCTATGTGTTGAGCTTCATGACTAGGGATCTAACACTTCCATAGCACACAAACTCCATACTTGGGAGTCATTTTGTCAGGCACTCAAAGAAATCTTATGCCCATCGAGGTATCTCACGAGTCGTAGGTTTCTTTTACACCAACTGCATGCTGAATCAATTTTGCAATACATCATTGCATTCATCAAGCTTCACATCTATATACATATCTATAAATTTAATGAGTCGTTGGCTTCTTTTACACCAACTTCGTGCTCTATCATTTATACAGTACGTCATTGCATTCATCAAGCTTTGCATCTAGATATGTATTTGAAAATTTAAAGAGGTACTAATTTTAAAGCTAAGTATTTATGAATTTAAAGAGGTTCAAATTTTAA
This sequence comes from Picea glauca, assembly GCA_000966675.3. NCBI lineage: Eukaryota > Viridiplantae > Streptophyta > Pinopsida > Pinales > Pinaceae > Picea > Picea glauca. Next base: position 76,426 of record JZKD02S1675260.1, read on the forward strand.
AGTTATGTATTATTGATTTTAAAGGTAGTAGTCTAAACGCTCTACGAAATTATTCTTTTTTGGTGATATTTTTATAGGACAATTGCCCGAAATTCGGCAAGAAATTGTTAGATCTATAGATTTGAGTGATTATTTATGTATAATCCTAGTGTCCCACTAGTTTCTCATCATGCTAAATCCATTTATACATTTAGAAATATATTTTAAACAACAAAAATAGTAATTTAGTAGAGCAATTAAACCACCCCATTTTAAAAAGATAATAATTTTAAAATTTAACTCTTAATAGCTTGTGTTAAGAAACCTGAATGCAAATTTAAGTAAAGGTCGTGCCCCTCTATTTATCGTTCTTCTGCTCCATATTCTAACCCTATCCTACTTCCCAAAAGCACCCTCTATTTATCGTTCTTCTGCTCCACATTCTAACCCTATCCTACTTCCCAAAACCACTGCTCCAAATTCTAACCCTATCGTACTTCCCAAAACCAACATGCCTACACATGGTTTGCCCCATTCTCCACGTTGAAGACAATGGTGCACCTTTCACAAGATTGCTATCGATGCTACCAGCGAGTTCTATTCTCCCCAAACAAAACCTTTTAAAAACCTTATATGTGGAAAATCTCTCTATGGAGTCCCTTGAGACAACTAACCCCATTTTTTCTCTGTTAGATGTAAAAGTTATTCCGGTTTTTAATTCCACAATTCTAGGTTCCAATCTCCTTCTAATAAAAGGCATTTGGCTAGTCCCTTAATTGATTTTTCATTATCATAATTGTTAAATTAAAGAACATATGGGTAGGTTTAACCTAATTATGGTATTACATGACTAGTTGGGAAAACAAAATTAAGTTAAGGTATCTATAATTAACTTTTAGTTATGTATAATATGTTAAATTAGTAGTTTTATTGACTTTTCATTATTTATAATTGTTAAATTAAAGAACATATGAGTAGGTTTAATCTAATTATGGTTTTTCATGAACCGTTAGTGGCAATTCAAACATGGAAAAACAAAAATATGTTAACTTTGAGAAACAATTCAAGGTATTGTACCAAAATGAATTAGTTTTCTAAATATATAATTTTTAATTATAGAAATTGTGTATGACTATAGAAATTTGAGTTTTCTAATAGTAGTATGTTATGTTTCATGCAAAATACAATGCATATGTTTCCATTAGTGCAAGTATTGAGTATCTAAAGGATGAAATTTCCTAAAAAAATTGCAGAATTATAGAGAGCACATTGTTCTTATGCATGACTAAATTTTATAATATTAACTTACATTTTAAAAAAAATTATGAAAGTCATTATATCCTTGAAATTACTTCCTTTAGTGAAGACTACAAAGATATTAACAATATCAAACAATTTTATTTTATTATATATGCCAAGAGAATAATATATTAAAAGTAGTAAGCAATATTAAACAAAACAATATGGGCATGTGCAAGCTAATGATGGTCTCTCATGAGGCATTAGTGGCAATGCAAATCTTTATAAATAGCAATCTCTTCACTTGGAGGGATTATTCAAGTACGAAATCGAATTAGTTTTTTGAATATATAACTTGTATTTATAGAAATTGTTAATAACTATGTGAAATTTGAGTTTAGTACTTTAACCATGAAATTTCCTTCCAAAAACTTGTATAATTGTAGAGCACCCATTGTATTGGGGTGTATTTTTACAAAAATTATAATATCAATTTTATAAAAAATAATTTAAATTATGAAAGTCAATATATCCTTGAAATTACAAGGCCTTCAGTTAGTGCAAGCTAAGAGGGTTTTAACATTATAATTTTTTTTTTATAAGATTGTAGATGTCGATCTTAAAATTCATTTTATAAATGGTTAAGATGACAAAAAGTTATAGGAGAAATAAAAGAGGTATGGGGCCTAATGGTTAAGAACATGTGTTTCCTCCTAAGAGGTCACAAGTTCAAACCCAGAGGGGGGTAGGGTATGTATACCTTCATAGACTTTACTAGTCAAATCACTGGGTGGAGAGGGTCTCAAATACCAATTTCATCAACAACCGATTTCCATAGCCTATAGAAAAATAATGTCAAAAACACAAATATAGAAAGGTATTGGAAGTTTTTATCCATTTGCAGACCGAATCACTAAGTTTGTCACCCCGAACCTAAATCCAAGGAAACCAAGTCATCATACATGTATGCTAGAGTTGTCATTCCTGCCCCAAAAAATTAGAATTACAAATAACATGCATGTGTTCCTAAGAATGTGCACACACTCACTCTAGGAACATGCAAACGCTCTAGGAACATGCACGTGCTCTAGGAACGTGGACACGCTCTAGGAACAATCAAGCATTCTAGGAATGCACAAGCGCTCCTATTTCC
>JZKD02S1675260.1:82679-115183 GCA_000966675.3 Picea glauca
GAGTTGCGATCGCGTTGTACGATGAGGCCCACATGAGGGCATTCAAAAGGTTCATTTCCGATTAGCTATGCTGGAATTCAGCCGAATATAGGTTAAGTTTCGTTGGATTCACTTTTTCCCGGTTATGTTTTAGGTCTACTCAAATTAGAAAAATTGATTGGTGGAACTCAGGCTATACTAAAAGTATGAGTTACGTCAACTAAAAAAAAATCAACAAAAGTAAGGATGGTTTCAATGCATCTTATCCCACACCGCCGCAATGTCTCGAGTCCTGAACCCACCTGCTCCCTTTCCTAAGCCAGCGTTGAAATCAGAATGCTGTAGCCAGGCCGCATCGTCCGTTTGGCATTGGACTGTTCATTGTCGTTTCTATCATACGGAGAATCTTCCACTTCTGTAAACTCAATTTCTTGCATTGAGTACGATGCATGTTCCGCCTAAACATTCCAAACTATTACGTGGCATACAAATCTATTCAGTGACGTAGAATATTAATATACATTGCGGCATATCAAAAAATATATACACTGTTTGATGTACATCTGAAACTATAATCGTGCTGCTGAGTTCATAAACTTCACCCTAAACACTACAAGACACACTACGCTACCCTGTAAGCCTATATCATTCGAACATTTAATGCTTCTTATAAATAATAAAAAAAACCTATTTAATACTTTTCATGAACATAAGAAAATATATTGAACATCAATATCATGACATTACTTTTCAACGCTTAATTTAATGGATATATACTTGTTTGTTTTTGTGAAGATGAAGATTTTTAAAACTAGTTAGTTAGTGTAATCTATTATTGAAAAATATTATTATAAGAGTTATAATTTTTTAGTAAAAAAATTTTGTTTGGATTTAATTTTGATTTTGAATAACTAAAATTTATAATTCAAACTAGACTTGTAATTGTTTTGTGAAATTCAATATTGTAAAATGGATTACATTTTTAGTCACAAATTATTTTATATAAGAAAATGTACATTGAAATGTATTGTTCAATCTATTAAACTAATCAAAATTGTTCATCATTATAAAAAAAAAAAACAAACATAAAATCCCTTGTCATATACAATAAGTCATCAACTACAATCCCCTCCTAAAGCTAATTTGAATACACAATTATCACAAAATCATCATAACCTAGGGATCCTAACCAAGGTAGTTGTCCTATTGTATATTTTGTCTTTATTCTCTAAATTTAACATTTTTTTATTGATATGGTGGTCAAGTTTTTAACATTTTAGCAATGCATATTCATTTTTCTTTCATATAAATTTTGGTTAAATTTTTTGAAATGCATTTCATCTTATTTTGTATTGAAATTTTTTTGTGTCTTTTAAAAATATTTTCAATTTTTTTTAAATTTAAAAATTTGTAAAAAAAAATATTTATATTTTTAGCAACATATGTTAAACATATATATACATATTCAATAAACTTATACCATGTATTACAATTTACTCACCGTTAAAACAAAATACCAATAAATTTCCATAAAGTAAAAATCTTTATAAAATAAAAAAACAAATTCAACATATATGTACATATTCAATAAACTAATACCCATGTATTACAATTTACTTACGGTTGAAACAAAATAATAAATTTCCATAAAGTAAAAATCTTTATAGAATAAAAAAACAAATTTACAAATAAGAGGTAAAAAATAATAATATATAATTGCTATTCCAATGCTCTTTCTAAATGAAATGTTCTTCATTCTTAGAAAGAAGCATCGAATATAATAAGCCATTAATACCAACCCCTTGTTAAATGAAGTTGGTTGCACAAGTATCAAAAAATCATCATAATCTAGGATCCTAACCAACTTCGTTGTCTTCATGGACTCATTAAGTAATTAGGTCATCATTTATGATGAATTAATAAATTACCATGGTTGACTAATAATTATGTAATAATTATGATGATTAAGTAATAATGGATGGCAAGATCTAAGGAGTCTAATGCTTTTTAATATTCTTTAGTTGTCAATATTGATTACATGTTTTATATTTTTTTGTTACGTTTAATATTGGTCATTATAGTTGTCAAATCTTTCATTGTACATTATAGCGTACATTATAACAATGTATAAATGCTATATTTTTTTGGACATTTTCATATTCTTTTTAAATCAATTTTGTGTCAAATAATCAAGAATTATTGGAATTACATATTTGAGTTGTTGATTTTATATGATCTTAGTGTTCTAGGGTTTTAAGAAACACAAAATTATAATTTCACCAACAATTGTATAGTTAAATTCTAGTGATAATTGACAGAAAAATCCAAAAAGTATAATTAGGTCTGCATCTATGATTAACTAATAAATTATCATAGTTGACTAATAGTTGTCATTGATTGCATGTTCTATATTTTTTCTTACATTTAACATTGATCGTTATAGTTGTCAAATATTTAATTGTATGTATTTTAACAATGTATAAATGCTCTAAGTTTTGGACATTTTCATTCTTTTTTTAGATCAATTTGATCGAAATCTAGCAATGAATTGTTGGAATTGCATATTTGAGTTGTTGTGTTTATATGATTAGACATTATCCGAGATTGGTCATGCTAATTTGACCAAGGGAGGATGATACATTCACTCACGGGTCTATGCTAGTGGTGAATGGCCCACGATGTTCATGGTTCTCCAATTAGCAACATCAGGCATACATTCTCCTTGGAATGATCTAAATTAAGTAGACATACATGTGAAGAAATAATCTTCAACATAAATATATTATGTAATAATATATTTATAATATACTCTATAAAGATTGATTATTTATATAAATATATAAATAATCAATAATTAATAATTAATTTAATAAATTAATTAATGAAAATACAATAATGGAAAAGACATGTTCAATAAATGAAAAGGAACTACCACCCAAATATATATATCGGGCACTCAATTGTAATATATTATCTCATAATATCTCATATAATCTCATATAATATTTTACTTAGAACAACATCTCATACAATATTTACTTACTATTTTTCAGTTGAGATTTTTAGTGTGTAATTATTCTACGATAACAATAAATCATAAGGTAGTAATTATCAGATCTAACAATAAGAAAATTCAACATGGTATCAAAGCATACCTAGGGTTGAAATAAATTCAACATGGTATCAGAGTGAAGTTAAAAGCTTCCAGTTCCAGAGCTAGTATAACTCCTTTTTAGAGCTAGTTAAAATCTTTCAGTGCTAGATATGATAGATCTGCTTTAGATCTTTTATTTTTTGGAATTGTACGATCATGGTCATGAGTGACCTATGAACACAGAGCAACCACATTCTATTTGGTCTCAATTTTCCTAATTATAGAGAGCGATCTCCTTAAGGACTGATTTCTCCTGGAAGACATGGATATTCTTCATGAAGACCAAGGATGAGGTCTTCAATAGATTCTAGGAGTTCAAGGCCCATGTACGGAACCTGATAGGGAAGAAGATCAAGGTGTTGAGGTCAGATAATGGAGAGTATACATCCACTGACTTCAGTGATTTTTGCAAGGAAGAATGGATCAAGTGGGAGTTCCAGTACATATCCACATACATTCTTATCAAGCCTCTATCTAGAGTGAAGTTTTGAATACTTCAGAGACAAGCTTGGCGTGATGTAGAATGTCTCCCTTGTTGAGAGGGAGTGTTAATGCTTTAGCATTGGGAAAGCATTCTCCTAGACTGGTCATGCTGATTTGACCAAGGGAGGATGATACATTCACCCAGGAGGCTATGCTGGTGGTGAATGGACTAGGATGTTGATGGTTCTCCAGTTAGCAACAACATCAGGGAGACATTCTCTTAGATTGGTCATGTGATTTTACCAAGGGAGAATGATACATTCACTCATAGGGCTTTGCTACTTGTGAATGACACAGACATAGTCTTTCTCCTTAGTCACGTTGATTTGATAAGGAGTGATAAAGACTCGAGATGCTAGATGCTTTTACATTTCTGGCTCTAGGATGGAGTGATCTAAATTAATTAGATGTGCATGTACTAAATAATCATCAACATAAATATATTATATAATAATATGTTTATAATATAATGTTTAAATCTTGATTATTTATATAAATATATAAATAGTTAATAATTAATAATAAATTAATTAATGAAAAAATAATAATGGAAAAGACATGTCCATTAAATGAAAAGACACTAATGCCCAAGTATATATAGGACACTCAATTCTAATATATCATCTCATATAATATGTTACTTACAACATCTCATACAATATTTACTTACTATTTTTTAGTTGATATTTTTAGTGTGTAATTATTCTATGTTAACAATAAATCATAAGGCAATAATTATCATATCTGAAAATTATAAAATTCAACATGGTATCAAACCATACCTATGGTTGAAAGAAATTAAACATAGACATGTCACCTCTTGAGCCTATCTATCAATAAATGTAAGTATCTTAAACTTAAGATTTATACATTTATTTGTTTTAGTTAATTAGTGTAATTAGTTACGATTTTCTAAACTTAGCAGAGTTGAATATTTTTAGCTTTGTAATGTACTTATTGTCCCATATTAACAAATATACATGCCTAATACAAAAAAATATTTTTTACCTGCCTCAAACTTTCTTCTTGTTATGGTACGAATAGCTGGAATTTAATCTTGATTGATTTCCCTATCATTTTGGTCTCTATCATAGCTAGATCCATTGGCTAGGGATTTTGAATACCTCTACAAGGTTCCATGGAACTTTGCTGCCTACAAAGCCACTCTCTGGTTTTGCAGTTGTTAGCACTGAGAGTCACCCTGAGATTCCAAGAGGATAAGCCCAATACCCATCAAAATGTTTGGTGGAGGTAGGGTTTCTGAATGGAGGTCAAATGGACATATCTCAGTACAAGAACGTTTTAACACAAGAACTTAACTAACAATCTGTAAGGAAATGAGGTTCTCATTAACTTCAATCAGTGATTTAAGGTTAAGGGTGAGCAGAAGGAAGACTTAGTGAGAAAGGTGGACAAGTCTACCATGAGCATTCGGCCTTCAAGTAGCTTGGTGAAGAAAAAATCTAGCCCAAGAGCACTCTTGAACTCAAGTTTTAGACACCGAAATATGTCACAGCAGCATAATAATCAAACCTCCATTACCATGTGACTACAACAACTCATCTGGATCCTCCATGCATGAGCATGTCAACATAAGGCGAAATAAAATAACAAAAGGAAGGTACTGGAATAGGTCACAACAACATTATAATCAAACCTACATTACAATACAACTACAACCCTTGTATGGATCCTCCATGCTCATGTGTTTCAACACAGTTTACACAAGAAGATGAAAGAAGTTGATTTCTATTAATGCAAAATTCTCAAGTCTTATACATAACCATAGAACAACTCTGATATCAAAATATTACAAAATAGGGAGCTCTGCTCAACCATTCGACGATCATAAAAAATTCTTACATTGATCTACTTATACTAAGATCAGTCCTCAATTGCTAGAAGTCTGATCTGATCTAGCCATCCGGTCTAAATATTTCCACCTGTGTACCTTCTCTGTCAGACTATGTGTGTATCTTCCTCGGGCTGACAGTTTTATCTCCTCGTCCACGGCTTCCATGCCTTCTATTTATGGAGTGAACCAAGGTTTCAACTACCGACCTGCATCCATTAACTGATATATCTTCAAGACCGATACGAGGCCTGATAACTAGGGGGTGACCACTTGTTGCAATTGGGTATGATGCTAAATGAGCATGTGAATTTAGAGCTATCGAAAGCAGTTTGGAATGATACCTCTTTTGAGCCCGAAATGCACCACCTTCCGCCACATCGCTCTCCCCAAAATCCGTGGTTTAGATTTTGGCATGCTCAAATATTTTAACATCCAAGCACATTTCGGCCTCAAAATGGAGTGCGATTGTTGGTCTGGTCGTGATCTAATATCTGGGAAGTCCTACTATTTTAGCGCCACCACTAAATATTTACCTGCCCGCCAACTTTAGAAACTCTTTAATTATGCTTGGGGGAGGTGCCAATCTTGGTGCTAGGGAGATTTGATGTTGAACAAGAATATTTCCTGGAGAATGACTTCCCGAAGCTGATGTGGTAACCTGGCATCACTATGCTGATATGTCACAGAAAGGAGGGTGACATGCTTCACTTGGAAACAAGTGGATGATATTCCCAAAGGTGCCTGGATTGAGTGCCACTTGTCAGCGCTAGATGAAAAGGTGGCAAAAGAACTGAAACTCTGCAACAAAAACACTTCGGGAGCATGGATGATTTTAAGGATGGAAATTTATTTTAAAATGTAGAAACCTTGGTGAATATTACTAATCCTTCATATGTCAACTATAAATGTCTGGTGATATTTTTTTAAAAATATTCAAATTTCTAAGTATTTTATATAGCTTTTATAAAATTTTGGCGATTTTTAAGGTAAAATAATTTTATCCTATAGAATTTGGGCAAACCATTTTTAAAATAGCGAATCTCATTTTTGGAAAAACCATGGAAAATTATCCCATGAGCGAAATTTAGCCCTTAAAATCATCTATGTTCAGGAATTTGCAAACAAGGAGGGAGCAAGAACGTCGAAGCTCTGGAGTTTGGAACAAAACTAAGCCGCTAGATCTGGGAGGACATGCAACAGAGAACCATGGACTCTGTGGGAATGTGTTCTAGAGGAAACCATAAAGAGAGGAGCCAAAACTCCTGAAACTCGAAATGGCATAGCAAATCATGACTGTCCATTGGAGACCGACACGTGGCAGAGATCAGCATACTCGGGAGCTAGGGGATGGAGGAGCCATTGAGTGAGAGTTGTCAGGAGTGCCAAAGAGATACAAAGCAAAAACCTTGGTCATTGATGGCATAGACGCGTGACAAAGATCTGTGCACTCCAGGAAAAACATTTAGGAGAAAATCGAGAGGAGAAGTGCCAAAACTCTCGAAACTCGAACTCTGAAGTAAATCATGCCCATTTGCTATAGAAGGACACACGTCTCTTGATTTTTAATTTCGGGGCTTCTGTTTAGCACTAAACCTCACACAAATTTATAATTCTGAATGCCTAAGGGCTGCTAATATGAACTTCATAGGAGATCTTCACCATTGAAAAATGAACCTGCTTGTCTGTTTGCTTCGAGCCTGCAATAGATCACTTTGAGTGTTGCACTTTGTGCTCATGGCTGCTTCTGATGTAAACAAGGACTTGGATGAATTGTTGTGGGCTCATGAAACAAAATGACTAGTAATTTGAGACAGAATGATGATGATTTCTCATCCTTCTTCGAGAAAAACATAAAATCTTCGTGTCAGGACTTGGTTAGGCAAGACACCAAGGGAAACTAGGTCGTCAAGAAAGGGGTAAAACAAATTTATCAGTCAGAGGGAAAGATTCTAGGACTTGGTGGTGCGGAAGAGAGAGAGAGAGATGAGGAAATTGTATAGAATTAGTTATTAACAACAAAGACATACGACCCTTGAGAACTTCATGTGATAACATTTTCTCCACGGGGGATGACATGCTCCTTGTGAGCTGCCAAAAATGTGCAATTCCAGTGCCTTAGATTTTGGGTCATGGATTCTATTATTCAAAATAGAAATAAAAAGGAAGTGGTAATTACAATGATGGAAATCCAATCATGGCTTAAGAAAAATACTTTTTCAGAAAGTGCCCATTGATAGGGAAACCAAAAACTTCGGAATCCTCCAAGTTCTACAACTTATAAGTGTTGTTTGAAAATACCTCAGAAATATTGAAGGGACCAATCCATAAGGCTTCAAATTTACAATGTTTGCCTTTGTATTGCTTGGGGGCATCCCACTTGAGCACCAGATCCTGCAGTTGAAAATCTTCCTTGCTTGCCCTCTTGTCAAAGTCTCATTTTATTTTCTGCTGATGATCCTAAGATATATCAAGCAACTGATCCCTGGGCTGCTATCCTTCTACCAACTATTGTATCCTCCTGACCATATCATCAGGGTCTCCTTGGTAGTCCTGGAGGAAATTTTCCACTGGTAAGGAGAATTGAGTAGGAAAAATAGCCTCAACCCCATACATAAGCTGAAAAGGGGAAATGCCAAGTGACCTTTTGGTTGTAATCTTGTCCGCCCATAATGCAAATTTCAGCTTTGAGTCCCATGCTTTCTTATTGTCTTCTAACAATTTCTTGATGATCTTTATGAGGCTCGTGTTAGAGGACTCTACTAAACCATTTCCTTGGGGGTAGTAAGGAGTGGAATGGATTAATTTAATTCCATACTGTTCACATAACTTGATGAATGGTTCATCTTTGAAGGAGGTAACATTGTCTATAACAATCCTGCTAGGACAACCAAATCTGGCCATGATATCTTCCGGGATGCTAATGATTACCTTGTAGGAGGCACTCCTTGTCGAGATGGATTCTATCCATTTGGTGAAATAATCCGTGGCAGTAAAAATCCACCTTTGTTGGCCACTTGAGGCTGGGTGGATCTCTCCAATGAAGTCAATACCCCACAGTTGAAAAGGTCCAGAAACCATTACAAGTTTCAAAGGAAAATATTTGAGCCACTTCTTTCCAGAAAACATTTTGCATTTGACACAAGCCCTAATCTTTGCAAAAACATTAGTAAAAAAGATGGGTCAGAAATACCCAACTCTGAGGATATTATAAGTTGTGGTCCTGTTGGCATTGGAAGTCACTCCTGGATTGCAGCAGGAGCAGAGCCCGACACCCATCAGTTTATTGTCATGAATTTGTTTAAAGGGGTGATCGGATGGGAGTAAACTCAGGACATAATCATTTAACTTAGAAAACTAGGCTAGAAATGCACAGGGAAGTGAGGGATAGAACTAACTTCAGTTAGGAATTTGAGTTAAAGAGAGAATAAAGGGATGACTAGGGAGAAAAGGGAGGAGATTGCTCTGGGCAACAGGCCTTCCAGCAACTCGGGAAAGAAAAATGAAACAATGAAATGTGCCTAAATGACACAGTGATAATTGCACACTGACCAAACCTATCATACTATGCAGCCACAACCATTCGACTAGATCCTCCAATTTCGAATCATTCAGTGCAAGCTGAAAAAGACAACGTGGGAGACTGCTTAAGATTGGTGCAGAGATTATAGTGACCAACCATACGTCATCCTACAATATGCAACCCTCGACCGGATCCTCCAATTCTGAGTGTTTTAAACAACTAACAAACAAAATAAAAAGGAAAGAGAAGCTGACTTCCATTAATTTGACAGTCTCAAATCAAAATACATAACCAGAGCTTCCTCAGAAACTTTACAGTCAGGAGCTAAGCTCAACCATCACCCTTACAAAAATAGAAAAACATATACTCAGAAAAATTCGCCCAAGGGAGGCGTGCTCGGACCTCCAAGGCATGGCGTCTCTTCAGTCAAACCTAGACGAAATTCTTTGTCAGATGCCACCTTAACTCAGCATGGCTCTTGCAAGGGGGATCCGCATGCAAGGGTACCACGGGCTGATTGCTCCAGGCCTCCCATACCTTCCATTTATGGATCGAGCTGAGGTTTCATCTACCTGCTCAATTTTCATTAATTGCTTCCTCAGGGAGTGGCCGAGACAATATGCTCAAGAGCTTCGACACTTCGCATCTCGTGGATGGGAAGGAGCTAGTCCTTACTCTTCAAAGTCACGATGCGCGAAGAGGCGATAGAGCCTAATCGCGCACCATGTGTCCGTGCAGGATGGACAACTGAGATCACTTTCGGCGATACTATGGGCCCGAGTCCTGAATTCTTTCGGCGCTTCACATCTCATAGCTGTGAGGAGGCTACTCTTGGTGCTTCGAAGTTAGTAAAGGCGAGGAGGTGATAGAGCCTTATCGCACACCACGTGTCCCTCTTTGATGGATGGTCCTGATCATATTGGCAAGACTGTGGGCCCGGGTCCTGGACGCCTTCGGCACTTCGTGTCTCGCGGCTGGGAGGAGGCTGGTCCTCATTCTTTAAAGTTACGAAAGGCGAGGAGGCGATAGAGCCTAATCGCGCACCACGTGTCCCTCTCTGATGGATGGTCCTGATCATCTCGACAAGACTATGGGCCTGAGTCCTAGACACCTTTGGCACTTCGCGTCTCACGGCTAGGAGGAGGCTGGTCCTCATTCTTCAAAGTTACAAAAGGCGAGGAGGCGATAGAGCTTAATTGTGCACCACGTGTCCTTCTATGATGGATGATCCTGATCATCTCGGCAGGATTGTGGGCCCGGGTCCTGGATGCCTTCGACACTTCACATCTCGTGACTGGGAGGAGGTTGGTCCTCGTTCTTCAAAGTCACGAAGGGTGAAGTGGCGATATAGCTCTATCGTGTGCCATGTACTCCTTCGGGATGGATGACTGAGATCTTTTTGGTGATATATAAGCGCTATCCATTGTGATAATCCTGGTCCAACTCTGCTAACCACGATTACCCGTCGATCGTCGATCTGCTCTATAGATAAATCTTGGCCGTTGACAACATAACTTCGCCCACTGACTTGACTAGTAACCAGAAATGAGATTTTTATGTGCTATGCTTGGGTGCTTGCCATGTAGCCTGCAGACCTGGATACTCTTATGCCCAAGACAAGAATTGTTGCTAACATTAGGCTCCATGGGGGATAGAGTCATCCCTGTGATGCTCTAAGAACTCATTTTGCAGTTCTAGTGCCTGGCTGTTGGGCTATGGAGTGAAGCTCAAAACACCCTGCTGGAAATATAGGCCGAAAAGTTAAAACAAAACAAGATAAACATGTATGCTCTGTTAGTAACATTTCTTGTCCTGGGCACAAGAGTATTCGGGTCTGCAAGTCGCATGAGAAGCGCCCGAGCGCAATGTGAAGAATCTCATTTCAGGCTTCCAAATAAGTAGGCGGGCAAGATTATATTGCTGACGGTCCAGATTTTTCCAAGGGAGCAGATCGACAGTTGGTGGGAAATCAAAGCTAGCGGAGGCGCTTCGAGATTAGCGCATTGGATAGCGCCCATTGGGTATGCAGGAGAGGATGGCAACCCTCCATCCAAAGGATGCGTGGCACGAGATCTAGTTGTTTCGGTGTTTCGGCATTCGGGAGTTAGAAGTGTGAGAGTTTCATGTCATTCTGCATCTCGAAACCTCGAACCTCGAAAGCGTCAAAAGCGCTCAAAGTTAGGCCCGTAGTATCGAGAAACAGTCTTAGCCGTCCATTGAAAGCGGACACCTAGCGCACGCGATTAGGCTCTTCGTCGTTTCGCCCATCGTGATTTCGAAATGCAAGGAGCAGCTCCCTCATATCCCCAATACGTGAAGTGATGAAAGCATCCGGGACCCAGGCCCACAGCATCGTCAGGTGAGTTTAGGACCGTCATATTTGAGAAGGACGCGTGGCACCCAATTGTGCCATCTCGATGTTTCTCCCATCATGACTATAATAAGTAGGGATCAGCCCCTTCCTATTCGCGAACACCGAAAGCGCCTGCGGAAATAAAAATAGGGTCATAGCCCGTGGTCACTTGGGAAATAGGAAGAGCTTTGCAAAGGGGGCCAAAGGTGTCGGGTCTAGTCGCCGAAAGGTTCATCGTGTCTCTGGGTTCCATTTGATTCGACCTCAAGCCTGGTTTTTGCTTGAAGTAATTGAAGATGAGAAGGGTTGGTTGAAACCTCTCCTCATGCATTAAGTATAGGGTATGGAGAGTATGGCAAGCGGTCTGCTCGAGAGGGTCCTATGTACCATTTCTTCCAAAAAATCCATGTCGAGTCTTCGACTAGCCGGAGAAGGTCTGCACATGCTAGCTCGACTCTTAATGGGTCAGCTACTTCCCTTGCAGGAGCCATGCACAGTTAAGGTGGCGTCTGACAAAGAATAGCTGTCCGAATTTGGCCGAGGGGACACCAAGTCTTGGGTGCACGATCGACCAGAGTTTGCATGCGCAGACTGTCAGAATACATGCAGACACAATGTTTTTAATGCAGTGTCTTGTTTTTGCGCTGTTGTTGTTTTTGAGTATATGTAGGCGTTTTCACCATTTTTGTAGGGGATTGATGGTTGAGCAAGACTCCCAGTTGTAAAAACTTTAATAAAGAATTGTGTTCTGGTTATTTCTGGACTCTTGAGACTTCTTGCATGATGAATGTCAGTTTCTTTAACGTCTTTGTATATATTGTATTAGAGCAGCTTGGAATTGAAGGATCCAGTCAAGTTGTGACTGTTATAGGATAATGTATGTTGGATCACTGTAATAGTTGTGTTGTTCTAAACAATCCCTGTGAACTTCTTAGCACTGAACGACTTGGAATTGGAGGATCCAGTCAAGTCTCCCTTTCAGTTTCTTGAAGCCCTGAACCAAGCGGATCTTGTATTCAGAGTTTTTCCTCTACGAGCTACCAAAAGGCTTGTTGCCTGAGATATTTTGTTCATTCTTCTCCCAAGTCTTCCACCTGCCCATCTTTAAATCAACTCCCTGACTGAAGTTGGGTCAAGACCTCCTTTGTTCCTTGTTATCAGATACAATTCCTATTTTGAAGCGATACCTGTTCGAGTCTCTACCCATTTGATCACCCATCTATCAAACCGTGACATAAAAACTGATGGGCATTGGGCTCTGCTTCTGCAAGCAATCCAGAAGTGACTTCCAACGCTAACATTTCTGGTGCCATTGTCGGGGATGAAGTTGAAGATTTTCCCTGGGCAGAACGACATTGAGCCTCTGATTCTGAAGGTGCATCAGACATCAGAGCCCTTTAAGATTGCTACTGTGCACCTGGTGAATCCACTGTGGTGACTCCAAGGTTTCCACATCACTATTTCAGCTGTGGCTATTGTTAGCAGACCTGAAAGCTGACCCTAAGGAGCTTTCTCAAGAAGGTTTTAGCAGCTGATTTCTCAGCTTGAGAAGCTTCCTAGGGTAACAACAACGTTAGGATCTGGCCTTTTATGGTGAATAAGGACCAGACACATTCAAAGCTACGCATCTTTCACCTGGCGACTCCATGATTCAAGGATCGACTGGAAACTCCACTGGTTCAGAATGGAGAAAATCTTAGCTCGAAGGTTTGCTCCTTTTAATTTTTCTGCTATTCCTGGTTTTCCTAATGCTGTCCCTTCTCCGAATGAATGGGGTGATTATTTGCCCATATTTGGAAAACGTGAAAAGGACAACCCTACTCAACACCTCAGTGAGTTTCATGAACTCATGCATCAGTGGAAGATACATCATGAGGATGTATTACTGAAAATGTTCATGTTCTCGTTAGCAGGGGATGCTCGTAAATGGTATCATTCTTTACCCCCTGCTAGAATTTCTTCACTCAGTGAATTCCATGCAGCCTTCACTGCCTATTGTCAAGAGTTTTATCCCTCTATGTTAGTTTGTCACAACTGTAGTGAGGGATACCACAACTCTATACCAGATGAAGCTGTTTCAGACGTAGGCTATGAGGATGATCCTGATGACCTGGGTCAGAGCTCTGCCCTTTCTCCTCCCCATTCGTCTGCAGCCGGGGGGGGGGTTATGAGAGTGATGAAGTTCCCAGGGAAGAGGATGGCACTCTGAGTGAACTAGTGGTGCAGGCGATATTCCCCACTCCCTAGTGTGCAAAATTGGAATCTGAAGGCAGCAAAGAGGATTTTCCAGTCTTCGAGGTAGATGATCTAAGCAACTCTTTTGAAGAGATTATTGAAGATTTTTTGGATGCATTAGCATCTGCCCCCCATGAGCCTATTGTCTCATATTTAAATAAAGAAGCCATTGTGGAAGAGGATCGTTCTTTCTTCCTTCATGAGATTTCCTATGATGTATTTACATTTGGGATTGAAGAGAAGGATCGAGAGACCATTCCCTTTTTACAAGATGGGAGAGTACACGAAGAAGACGAGGAAGAACCAAAAGAGCAGCTAAGCGCACTTTTCTTTTCCTATCCAGAGCCACTCAACGAGCAGCCACCGCTCGATATCAGTGACCCTACGACAGTTGTCCACTCACCTGTGCTTGTCAGAGATATTCATCCACATGGGAACATCTGCGTAGCAGAGGAGGCTGCCTGTCGCCAATTTTCTGGGATTGGCCACTCTTTTTATGACCCTGTCAGCAAGTACATGGAGTGGCATTTCCCCTATGCCTTGGAGCTGCCCTATTTCATCTCAACTCTAGCCTGTAAGGAGGAGTTGAAGAGTGTAACCATTTTGCTGTCACGGTTACACCATCTGCTGATGATCATTGATAGAATGAAGGAGCTTCTATCCAGGAAGCTGCTTGAATGGCTATAGTGGAAATCTGCTTTCACCTAGCCCCATGTAAAGTGTTTTATTAATTTAGGATTGTATATAAATAAGCTCCTTTGAGCATGTATCTTTATTTTGTTGCTTTTATTTTTCGGCTTGTATTTTCAATAGCGGGATGTTTTGAACTTGACTCCATAACCCAACAACAAGGCACTAAAACTGCAAAATGAGTCCTTAGAACATCACAGGGACGACTCTATCCCCCATGGAGCCTAATGTTAGTAACATTTCTTGTCATGGGCACAAGAGTATTCGGGTTTGCATGTCACATGAGAAGCGCTCGAGCGCAACGCAAAGAATCTCATTTCAGGCTTCCAAATAAGTAGGCGGGCAAGATTATATTGTTGATGGTCCAGATTTATCCAAGGGAGAAGATCGACGGTTGGCGGGAAATCACAGCTAGCGGAGGCACTCCGAGATTAGCGCATTAGATAGCATCGATTGGGTATGCAGGAGAGGATGGAAACCGTCCATCCAAAGGACGCGTGGCACGAGATCTAGTCGCATCGGTGTTTCGGCATTCGGGAGTTCGGAGGGTGAGAGTTTCATGCCATTCTGCATCTCGAAACCTCGAACCTCGAAAGCGTCGAAAGCACTCAAAGTTGGGCCCGCAGTATCGAGAAATAGTCTCAGCCGTCCATCGAAAGGGGACACCTGGCGTGCGCGATTAGGCTCTTCGTCGTTTCACCCATCGCGTTTTCGAAATGCAAGGAGTGGCTCCCTCATATCCCCGATGCGCAAAGTGATGAAATCATCTGGGACCCAGGCCCACAGCATCGTTGGGTGAGTTTAGGACCGTCAGATTTGAGAAGGACACGTGGCGCCCAATTGAGCCATCTCGGTGTTTCGCCCATCGCGACTATGATAAGCAGGGATCAACCCCTTCCTATTCGTGAACGCCGAAAGCGCCTATGGAAATAAACGTAGGGTCATAGCCCGTGGTCACTTGGGAAATGGGAAGAGCTTTGCAAAGGGGGCCAAAGGCGTTGGGTCTAGTCGCCGAAAGGTTCATCGTGTCTCCGGGTTCCATTTGATTCGACCTCAAGCCTGGTTTTCGCTTGAAGTAATTGAAGGTGAGAAGGGGTGGTTGAAACCTCTCCTCATGCATTAAGTATAGGGTATGGAGAGTCTGGCAAGCGGTCTACTCGAGAGGGTCCTATGTACCATTTCTTCAAAAAAAGCCATGCCGAGTCTGAACATGCTAGCTCGGCTCTTAATGGCTCAACTACTTCCCTTGCAGGAGCCATGCGCAGTTAAGGTGGCGTCTGACAAAGAATAGCTGTCTGAATTTGGCCGAGGGGACACCAAGTCTTGGGTGCACGATCGGCCAGAGTCTGCATGCGCAGACTGTTAGAATACATGCAGACACAATGTTTTTAATGCAATGTCTTGTTTTTGCTGCTGTTGTTGTTTTTGAGTATATGTAGGCGTTTTCACCATTTTTGTAGGGGATCGATGGTTGAGCAAGACTCCCAGTTGTAAAAAATTTAATGAAGAATTGTGTTCTGGTTATTTCTGGACTCTTGAGAATTCTTGC
The DNA here is from genome assembly GCA_000966675.3 of Picea glauca. Taxonomy (NCBI): domain Eukaryota; kingdom Viridiplantae; phylum Streptophyta; class Pinopsida; order Pinales; family Pinaceae; genus Picea; species Picea glauca. The sequence continues at coordinate 98,498 of JZKD02S1675260.1, forward strand.
CTAATGAATGTTAGTTTCTTTCACGTCTTTGTATATATTGTATTAGAGCAGCTCGGAATTGGAGGATCCAGTCGAGTTGTGACTGTTATAGGATGATGTATGTTGGATCACTGTAATAGTTGTGTTGTTCTAAAYAGTCCCTRTGAACTTCTYARCRYTGAACGACTTGGAATTGGAGGATCCAGTCAAGTCTYCCTTTCAGTTTCTTGAAGCCCTGAACCAAGCGGATCTTRTATTCAGAKTTTTTCCTCTACGAGCTACCRAAAGGCCTRTTGCCTGAGATAGTTTGTTCATTCTTCTCCCAAGTCTTCTGCCTGCCCATCTTTAAATCAACTCCCTGACTGAAGTTGGGTCAAGACCTCCTTTGTTCCTTGTTATCAGATACAGTTCCTATTTTGAAGCGATACCTATTCAAGTCTCTACCCATTTGATTACCCATCTATCAAACCGTGACATAAAAAATGATGGGCGGTAGGATCTGCTACTACAAGCAATCCAGAAGTGACTTCCAGTGCTAACATGCTCAAAGATCTTATTTATGTACAATCCTAAACTAATAAAATCCTTTACATGGGGCTAGGTGAAAGAAAACTTCCACCATAGCCATTCAAGCAACTTCCTGAACAAAAGCTCCTTCCTTTTGTCGATGATTACAAACAGGTGGTGTAACCGTTACAGCAGAACGGTTACACTCTTCAACTCCTTCTTATAGACTGAAGTTGAGATGAGAAAGGGCGGCTCTAAATTGTGAAGGAAATACAACTCCATGTATTCCTTCATGGGCTCATAGGACCAGTGGCAAGCTCCAATAAATTGGTGACAGTCATCCTCCTCTACTACACAGTTGTTCACGTGTGGATGAATATCCCTGGTAAGCACCGGTGGGTGGACAACTAACGTAGGCTGATAGTTCTCAGGTGGTGGATGCTTGCTAACTGGATCTGGAATGAAATATGTGCTCAACTGCTCTTCTGGTTCCTTTTCCTCTTCTTCTTGGCTTCACCCCGTATCATATTCGTATTCATCATAAATGGGAACCAAGGGATGCCTCTGCTCACTGTCATGTTGGTCAGTGTCTTTATAGTGATAAAATGTAGGATAATCTTGTTGCTCATCATCACTATAATATTCATCAAAAAAGGGATGAACCTTATCCCTATGATCTTCCTCTAGAATGGTGGTCTCATCAAAAATATCTGTTTTAGGGACAGTGGGACCTGCTGCTTCTAGATTCTCATACATAATCTTTTTCTCTTTAATCCCAGGTAAAAATATATCATGAGAAACCCCCTGGAGGAAAAGAGAAGAATCCTTTTCCACAACTAACCCCTCTTTAAAAATGAGAAGGCTTTTGTCATCATAAACAGGGCTACTAGGAACATCTGCTTCAACCCGATATCCAAGTGAGCCATTTACCATGAACCACATCTGCTTTATAAACTCATAATTTCCATAAGAGGCATGTCGATCGTTATGAACATCTAAAAGAACAAATGCATCTAATATGATGTCAGATGCTTCCGTTCTAGGGCTAACACAATTAATATCATTCAACACCTCTATTTTTTTATGGAAAATGATTTCCTCCACAGTAAAAGATTTATCATGGACATGGTCTTCAGGGCCAGCAAAGGCTTCATGAAGCAAAGAAAACTCCTCACAACAGTTCTCATACAAACAATCAACTTGAAAATAGTCTTTACAAAATGAATTGAAAGCTGTATGAAAACCTGTCAAAGAACAGATGCTTGCAGTGGGAAGAGACCGACACCATTCAAGAGCAGCTCCCTTCAATGAATACCCGAAGAGCTTAATCTAGACATCCTCATGCGTGATATTGAGTCGATGAATAACTTCATGGAAGTCCAGTAAATGCTCAGCTGGTTCCTTTGAATTTTTTGCGTAAAACACAGGGAGGGAACTTTCCCATTGATCTCTATCAGGCAGTGCGTTAGGAAAACCAACTATTTGGGAAAAGTTACAGAAAGCAAACCTTTGAGCTAAAATTTTCTCCATATTGAACCAGTGGAGTCACCAATCGATCCTCAAATCATGGAGTCACCAGGTGAAAGATGCACAACTTCGAATATGCCTGGTCCTTGTTCACCATCAAAGGCCAGATCTTAATTTTTTTCGTTACCCCAGGAAACTTCTCAGGCTAAGAAAGTAGTTGTTGAAACTTTCTCAAGAGAGCTCCTCTGAATCAACTTTCAGGTGTGCTAACAGTAGCCACAACTGAAACAATGATGTGGAGACCTTGGAGTCACCACATTGGAGTCGCCAGGTGCACAGTAGCAATCTTGAAGGGCTCTGATGTCTAATGCACCTTCAAAATCAAAGGCTCAATGTCGTTCTACCCAAGGAAAATCTTCAACTTCATCCCCGATAGCGACACCAAAAATGTTGGTGTTAGAAGTCACTCTTGGATTGCAGCAGGAGCAGAACCCGACGCCCATTAGTTTATTGTCATGAATTTGTTTAAAGGGGTGATCAGATGGGAGTAAACTTAGGACATAATCATTTAACTCAGAAAACTAGGCCAAAAATGCACAGGGAAGTGAGGGCCAGAACTAACTTCAGTCAAGAATTTGAGTTAAAGCGATATTAGAGGGAAGACTAGGAAGAAAAGGGAGGAGATTGCTCTAGGCATTAGGCTTTCCAGCAACTCAGGAAAGAAAAATGAAACACTGAAATGTGCCTAAACGACATAGTGATAACTACACACTGACCAAACCTATCATACTATGCAGCCACAACCATTCGACTGGATCCTCCAATTATGAATCATTTAGTGCAAGATGAAAAAGACAACATGGGAGACTTCTTAAGACTAGTGCAGAGATTGCAGTGACCAACCATACATCATCCTACAATATGCAACCCTCGACTGGATCCTCCAATTCCGAGTGTTTTAAACAACTAACAAACAAAATAAAAAGGAAAGAGAAGCTGAATTCCATTAATTTGACAGTCTCAAATCAAAATACATAACTAGAGCTTCCTCAGAAACTTTACAGTAGGGATCTAAGCTCAACCACCCCCCTTACAAAAATAGAAAAACTGAGTACATATACTCAGAAAAATTCGCCCAACAGAGGCGTGCTCGGACCTCCAAGGCATGGCGTCTCTTCAGTCAAACCTGGATGAAATTCTTTGTCAGACGCCACCTTAAATCAGCATGGCTCTTGTAGGGGGGAGCTGCATGCAAGGGTACCATGGGATGATTGCTCCAGGCCTCCCATACCTTCCATTTATGGCTCGAGCTGAGGTTTCATCTACCTGCTCGATTTTCATTAACTGCTTCCTTAAGGAGTGGCCGAGACGATATGCTCAGGAGCTTCGGCACTTCGCGTCTCATGGATGGGAAGGAGCTAGTCCTTACTCTTCAAAGTCGCGATGTGCGAAGAGGTGATAGAGCCTAAGCACGCACCATGTGTCTATGTGGGATGGATGGCTGAGATCACTTTCGGTGATACTGTGGGCCCGAGTCCTAAATGCTTTCAGCACTTCGCATCTCACAGCTGTGAGGAGGATGCTCCTGGTGCTTCAAAGTTATGAAAGGAAAGGAAGCGATAGAGCCTAATCATGCACCATGTGTCCCTCTCTGATGGACGGTCCTGATCATCTCGGCAAGACTGTGGGCCCAGGTCCGGACGCCTTCGACACTTCGTGTTTTGGGGCTGGGAGGAGGCTGGTCCTCGTTCTTCAAAGTTACGAAAGGTGAGGAGGCGATAGAGCCTAATAATGCACCATGTATCCCTCTCTGATGGAAGGTCCTGATCATCTCGGCAGGACTGTGGGCCCGGGTCCTGGACGCCTTTGACACTTCATGTCTCACAGCTGGGAGGAGGCTGGTCCTCATTCTTCAAAGTTATGAAAGGTGAGGAAGTGATAGAGCCTAATTGCGCACCACGTGTCCCTCTCTGATGGACAGTTCTGATCATCTTGGCAAGATTGTGGGCCCGGGTCCTGGACGCCTTCGACATTTCTCGTCTCGCGGCTGGGAGGAGGCTGGTCCTTGTTCTTCAAAGTCATGAAGGGCGAAGTGGCAATATAGCTCGATCGTGTGCCATGTACTCCTCTGGGATGGACAAATGAGATCTTTTTGGTGATATATAAGAGCTATCCATTGCGCTAATCTTGGCGCAACTCTGCTAACCGTGATTACCCGCTGATTGTTGATCTTCTCTATAGATGGATCTTGGGCGTTGACAACATAAATTCGCTCGCTCACTTAATTGGTAACCAGAAACAAGATTTTTCTTTGCTACACTTGGGCGCTTGTCATGTATCCTACAGACTTGGATACTCTTACATCTAAGACAAGAATTGTTGCCAACATGTCCTCCATAAATGATGCCCCCCACATGAGCTGTCATGAAAATCAATTATAGCCTTTTGGGCCTCCTATGGGTCTATACTTCTCAACAGAACTCCTAGAGGATATTTCCAATACAAAACCTGATCAATGAGACAATATTTGATTGCTTTGAGTTTCAAATATCTCACCTTGTTCTTATCCAAACCATCAGGAGGCCACAACTTCTGTAGAAAATATATGATGTCTTTATACCAGCTGCATCCTGCCAAGTTGGGGTTGGCATGAGATTCTTTTTTAGCAATATCAACTTGCTGATTTTTTGAGTTTATGATCATGAAATTAACCCCCAAATCCCTGCAATTTGATTCAGCCAGCAACCTGACTAAACCTTGGCCTTTTACCAACTTAGTGGACTTTATTTCCATATTGAACTCCATAATTTTGGCAATCCATCTACTTCTCTTCCCATCTATGCCAGGATGGATCAATATCTCTTTTACTAAGGCCGAAGGGACATATGCAATGATTTTTGAATGAAAAACATATATTCTAAAATCCTTGAGGGATTTGACCAAAGCATATGCCTGCTTCTCCATGATATCATATCTCATTTTTTCATCCCTCAATGCTCTACAGAAAAAGGAAATAGGATGCTCTAACTCCTCTGTATTTTTCTATAGAAAAACATCATCCAATGTGTCAAATGAGTCAAAATAAAATATTATAAAATCCTTAGAATAGTCAGGGATGATGAGCATAGGTGCTTCAATAAAATCACTTTTGATTTGGTCAAAAGAATCTCTATACTCAACAATCCATTTCACCTCGTTCCCCTTTTTAAGCATGGCTATAATTCTCTTAACCAACTCAACAAAATTAGAAATGAATCTTTTCAGAAAATTGATTTTACCCAAGAAAGATTGGACCTCTTTTTTAGATCTGGGAAAAGATAAGGCCTGGATGGCCTCTACTCTTCTTGGATCAGTTCTTACCCCTTTCCGCTGACACAATATTACCCAATAATTTACCCTCCTTCATAGTAAACAAAGATTTATTAGGATTGGGGGAGAGACCAAACCTTTTGCACTTCAGGAAGACTTTCTTCAGATGATGACAATGCTCTTTATTAGACCTTGAGAATACTGTAATTTCATCCAGATAGATGACTACACATTTGTCTTTCTCCCCAATAAAGGCAATGTCCATGGCTCGCTGGAAGGTTTCTCCTTCATTCATCAATCCAAAGGGCATTTTAACATACATGAATGTGCCCCAAGGAGTAGTGAAGGATGTCTTTTATATATCTTTAGGAAGTACAGAGATCTGATTGTAGCCAGAAAATCCATCAATCAAGAACATCCTAGATGAACCAATCACTCTCTGCAAAATGTGCTCCATCTTTGGCAAGGGGTAATTATCCTTTTTGGAGCTCCTTTTCAAATTTTTGAAGTCTACACACAGTGTGATTTCCATATATTTCTTCCTCACATGCACCAAGTTAGCCACACATTCTGAATATCTCAAAGGAATGATGATCTGGGCATCCAACAACTTCTTCACTTCCTTTTCCATAATAGGCATCAACATGGGATTCATCTGTCCGAGTTTTTCCTGAAAGGTTTGTCCTATTCTTTTAAATGGATTTTATGCTCAATAATGTTTATGTCATATTTCCCTAGATCTTCATATTTGCAGGAAAACACATCTGCAAACTCTTTCAAAAGATTGACATACTCGACCCTTTATTCCTTCGACAAGCTGCTAGATAATTTGACCTATTTTGGATTTTCCTCTATTCCTAAATTTCATTCGATCACATCAACATTTTTAATTGAACCTATAACCTTTACAACAACATCATTCATGTCAAACGAACTCTCCAAGGGGACAAGTCCCTTTGGAATATGGTCACTGGGTAACTGAACAATATGATGGTCAACAATTTTATTCAAAAAAATATTAGCATGGGGGCTTTCATTAGAATCCCGATCCTGATCAATATGAAAATAAAAAAATTCATCCACAGTTTCAAGAAATATTTTTATCTCAAGATCATCCTCAAAAACCTTCCAATTCTAGACATTGTTAGGAATATAGGGTTTGTATTTTACCTCCACCTCATACTTGAACTTTGGGGGCAAAGGGACCTTGAAATTACTTGTTGAGACAGCCAATGAATCTTCCATAGTGTTCTCCTCTCTTGGAACAAATGAGATATTAAAGGCCAAGAAGAAAATATATACCATATGCCAGACTTCATTTATAGAGGCCCTTAACCTGGGGTGCTTAGATTGATACATATTTCTGACTTCATGAAAAATCAACTCAAAATCTCCAAACAATTCTAGCTCCTCAATATCTAGTCTTTAGAAACTCTCAAACCCAAAACAAGAGCCTCATATTATACCACATTGTTTGTTTTTTCAAATTCCATTTTGTAAGACAAAGATATGGTCTCTTGGGTAGGGGAAATAAAAACCACTCCAACACCAACACTTTCCCTAGAAGAGGCTTCATCAAAAATCATTTTCCAAACAAAGGTATTGGGAGTAGGGTCTTCATAAGAGGTGACATAATGCTTTCTAATTTCAATAGGTATTTGAGGAGCATCAGTGAGCTGTAACCTACTAGTTCCTAAATCAGTATCTATCGCAAAAATGGGGTGGTTGGTCGGATTTTCTTCATCACTAATAATGTAAGCGAGTTGTTCTTCCCTATAAATCCTTCTATGTTCTCCCCCAAACACAAGAATAGTGGCATATGAAATATCCATTTTCAACATTCCCCCTAGTCTTTTGATCCAATATGTAGACAAGAGCATCCCAAAATTAGGGGGGACATCAACCACCACAATATCCATGACCAAACTTTTCATTGGCAATTGGAACAAGGAAACATCTAGGTCTTTAATAACCTCGAAGCACTTCACCTTCCTGAAATCAAATGAGTACTGGTCATGGTAATTTTTTGTAACCTTCAACCCAAGCTCATCCATGAAAGTCTTGCACATGAGATTGTGAGATTCCCCTGAATCCATTAAACAGTTGTGCAACACTTTATCATGAATGTTCAATGATGTATACAAAGGAAGGGAGGAGTCATCCCTATCTTCTATCAAAAGTCTCAATATGAAAAAAGGATTTTCATCTTGGAGGTTGACTGAATCTGTGCAATAAGATGAAGGTTCAGGCTGCAGTACTTTGGAGAGGTACCTTTTAAAATTCTCATTTTTAACCAGCTCCAAGAAAGGTACAGGAATTTTAATCTTTTGAATCTGATTCTCAAAGCTAAAGGAGGAGGGAGGATTCAAAATCTCCTTCACTTCTCGGATAAGGATCTTAACCACTTCCTAGGGGTTTTGTGCCTCATTTTCTTTGTTGTTGGTTGTCACACTCTTAGCAAGATTCTCTGTTCTGGTTGGCTGATCAGGAATGTCAGGCTTTCCCTCCTTCTTCTTGGACCTAAGTTTGTATCTATTTGGACTACCACTGGTCCTTTCCCCTTTTCTCAACTCATTTAGTTGGCTATCCATGAGAGACTCTTCATATGCATCTTGGGTTAAATGAGGAGATGAAGAGGTATCACCAAGACAATGGATTTTGGGGTCAGTTTATTCTTCCTCTCCTTCATCAACAACCAAGTTATTTTGTAAAGGGGCTTGGATTTTTTGATCATACCTATCCCTACTTATATGATCTCTCTGGATGATCTGCGGGGCATTATTTATTCTTCTGAAATTACCCCTGTTATCAGTATTCTAGGTGTTCCTATGGCCCTGTTTCGCCTCAAATTTTAATTTCAACATTTCTATAGAAAGTGATTTTACCATTTTTGTCAATTCATCCATTTGAGGGTGGGAAATAGAGGAACCGGAAGTTGAAGCTTCAGACCTACCTTTTCTTCTATCTATATCAACCTTTCTCCTAATTTTTTCAATTGCCAATATATTAGACTCTACTTCAAGGGCTACATCTTGCATATGAGCCAAGGAGGTAGCTCTTCTTTCTCTTAATAGGATGAAAAACTTAGGGTCAAAAGCACTAGCATAAGTAATCTTGGCAGATATTTCTGTAGGCTTTATTTTAGTGGGAATATTATTGTACATCTTATTAAATCTCTTTGAGAAGTCTGAAACAGATTCCCCCTCTTTCCTCCTAAGTGACCCAAACTTTGTAACATAATAAAGAAAATATTTTTATCCCACCAATGTCTAAGAATGAATCATCCAGAGCTTCAATCCCATCAATAGATCCAGTATTCAAGCCCCTAAGCCATTTTATAGCCTCACCATCAAGGCTCTGTACAAAAATATCATCTAGACATCTTCATTTTCAATATTAGGATTATTTGTATAACTGTAAAAAGATGAAAGGTGTTCTTCTGTAGTTATGTCTTCCTCCCCCGTGAACTTGGGCATGTACTTGAGGTAGTATCCAACTTGGAGGGAGTTCATAGGTTGAGGTAAAATAAGAGGGGAATACCTAGCAACCACTATGGCATCCATCCTGTTTCTAGGAGGATTAACAACTTCCATTGGTATGCAAATTGTAGGAGAACAAGGGGAGATGGAGTTTGGAAAAGTGCGACTACAATTGTATTTCTAGGGGAAAGGGGAAACGATTGAGTGATGGAGGAGAATGGTATAGGGTTCAAGGGAAGAGAATTTCCCGCCTATTTTGCTACGACAGCTTTGACATGAGGAGGAGTAGGAAAACCCAAAGTGGGACAATCTTCTAAGCTTCTCAGTCTAAACCACTTTACAATATTAGGGGAAATAGTGGTGTCAAAACTTTCTTCCAAATGAGACCTAGAAGGGGAGAATTCAACAGGGAAACTTCCAAAATTTAAACTTCTGGAAACTTCAACAGATGGTGGGAAAGGAGAATTTGATGCATATACTAGAGCTTTAAAAGAAGAAGTTTGTAAATTACCAGAATCAACTAGTACAACAGCTGAAAGTCCTTCTTGAGAGGTCTTTCCTTTTTTGATAATATTTTTTGGATCAGCTTCAGGTGTTTCTAAAGGCAACTGTGAAGTAGACCTTGTGTGTTTGATTTTGGGAGCCACAACTGAAATAATGGAGTCGCCAGGTGCAAGCTACAATCTTCAAGGTATCTGATTTTTTATGCACCTTCAGAATCAAAATTTCTTTGTCGTTCAATCCAAGGGAAATGTCTTCAATTTGTTCCCCCACAATGATGCCAGGAATGCTAGCACTCAGAGTCACCCTCATATTGCAATAGGATAAGCCCAATACCCATTAGAATGTTTTGTGGAGGTAGGTTTTATGAATGGAGGTCAAATGGACATAGCTCAGTATAAGAACGTTTTAACACAAGAATCGGACTAGTAATGTGTAAGGAAATGAGGTCCTCATTAACTTAAGTCAGTTATTTAAGGTTAAGGGTGAGCAGAAGGAAGACTTAGTGAGAAAGGTGGACAAGTATTCCATGAGAATCTGAACTTCAAGCAACTTGGTGAAGAAAAACTTAGGCCCAAGAGCACTCTTGAACTCAATTTTTAGACACCAAAATATGTCACATCAACATAATAATCAAACCTCCATTATCATGCGACTACAACAACTCGTATGGATCCTCCATGCACGAGCATTTCAGCATAAGGGGAAATAAGATAACAAAATGAAAGTGCTGGAACAAGTCACAACAACATTATAATCAAACCTAAATTACAATACAACTAAAACCCTCATCTGGATCCTCCATGCTCGAGTGTTTCAACATAGTTTACACAAGAAGATGAAAGAAGATGACTTCTGTTAATGTGAAAGTATCAAGTTTTATAGATAACCAAAGAAAAATTCTGGTATCAAAATATTACAAAATAGGGAGCTCTTCTCAACCATTCTACGACCATAAAAAAATCTTACATTGATAGACTTATACTCAGATCAGTCCTCAATTGCTAGAAGTCTAATTTGATCTAGCCACCCTGTCTAAATATTTCCACTTGTGTACCTTCTCTTTCAGACTATGTATGTATCTTCCTTAGGCTGGCAATTCTATCTCCTCTGCCAGGGATTCCATGCCTTCTATTTATGGAGTGAACCAAGGTTTAAACTACCAGCATGCGTCCATTAACTGATATCTCCTCAGGATTGATACAAGTCCTGATAACTAGGGGGTGACCACTTGTTACGATTGGGTATGTCGTTGAATAAGCATGTGAATTCGAAGTTGTCAAATTTTTTTTGAAACCATACTGATTTTGAGCCCGACATGAACCACCTTCCTCCACGTCACTCTCCCCCAAAACTGTGGTTTATATTTTGGCCTGCTCAAAGATTTTAATGTCCGAGCATGTTGTGGCCCTGAAATGGAGTGCAACCATTTGTCTGGTTGTGATTTGAGATCTACGCAATCCCATTATTTTAGTGCCACCGCTAAATATTTACCTGCCCTCCAACTTTAGAAACTCTTTAACTATGCTTGGGGGAGGCGCCAATTTTCGTGCTAGGGAGCTTTGATGTTGAACAAGAATATTTCCCAGAGAATGACTTCCTGAAGCTAACATGGTGTCCTGACATCACTGTGATGATGTGTCATGGAAATAAGGGTGACACACATCACTTGGAAACAAGTGGATGATATGCCCAAAGGTACTTGGACTGAGTGGCACGTGTCAGCGCCATATGGGCAGGTGGCAAAAGAACTAAAACTACACAACATAAACACTTCGGAAATTTTCAAACAAGAAGGGAGTGAGAACGTCAAAGCTCTGAAGTCCGGAGCATATCTGAGCCGCTAGATTTTGGAGGACACATGATAGAGATCCATGCACTCCGTTGGAATGTGTTCTCGAGGAAACCAAAAGGAGAGGAGCCAAAACTCCTGAAACCTCAAATGGCGAAGAAAATCATGACCGTCCATTAGAGACGAACATGCGACTGAGATCCACATACTCAGGAGCGAGGGGATAGAGGAGTCGTTGAATGATAGTTGTCTGGAGCATATGGACAGGTGGCAAAAGAACTGAAACTTTGCAGCATAAACACTTCGAGAATTTTCAAACAAGGAGGGAGCAAGAATGCCGAAGCTCTGGAGTCCGGAGCAGATCTGAGCTGCTAGATTCGGGAGGACACGCGATAGAGATCCATGCACTCCGCTGGAATGTGGTCCAGAGGAAACCAAAAAGAGAGGATCCAAAACTCTCGAAACCTGAAATGGCGAAGAAAATCATGAACATCCATTGGAGATGAACATGTGACAGAGATTTGTGTACTTAGGAGTGAGGGGACAGAGGAGCTGTTGACTGGGAGTTGTCCGGAGCGCCAAAGAGATATGAAGAGGAAACCTTAGTCATTGATGGCATAGACGCGTGACAGAGATCTGTGCACTCTGGGAGAAGCATTTCAGAGAAAATCGAGAGGAGAAGTGCCAAAACTCCTGAAACCCAAACTCCGAAGTAAATCATTCCCATCTATTGGAGAAGGGCACACGATGCTTGATTTTTAACTCTGGGGCTTTTTTCTAGAACTAAACCTTGCACAAATATGTAATTCAAAATGCTTGAGGGCCACTAATTTGAACTTCACAGAGGATATCCACCATTGAAAAATGAACCTGCCTGTTTGCTTGCATCAAGACCTTAATAGACTGCTTTGAGTGTTGCTCTTTGTTCTCATGGTTGCTTCCTATGTCAACAAGGAATTGGATCACTTGTTGTGGGCTCAGGGAACATAATGACCAGTAATTTGAGACAAATCGATGATGAGTGCTTGTCCTTCTTTGAGAAAAACAAAAAATCTTTGAGCTAGGACTTGGTCAAGAAAGACACCAAGGGAAACCATGTCGTCAATAAAGGGGGAAAATGAATTTATTAGTCAGAGGGAAAGATTCTAGGAATTGGTGGTGTGGAAGAGAGAGAGAGATGAGGCAAGGGTACAGACTTAGGTATTAACAACAAACACATACGAACCTTGACAATTTCATGTGATAACAACAATCAAGAACCAATTCTCAATATCACAAACCAATACGAGGAAATTACTCTTATTTGCAGGTTCCTCTTATGTCATGTAGGATACAACCTTAACTTACCTTATCTTTAAATCATAACCCATATTTAGGGTTTCCCAAGCCTCCCTCTTCTATTGTTCTTGGTGCCCCTCACATTTAATATAGTTTTTAGCCTTGAGAGATTTGTGGATCTAGACTGTGAGAGTACCAAAGTATGTTATTTGCACTGCCATTTTGTACAATTTGATATAAAAATATCTCATTCTCTATAACTACCATGTGATATTATAATCATCTATACATCCGCTAGTAAATATCCATTGTGGGACAATCAATTCTATTGAAATGCAATGTTGTTTGATGTGGTTTTAGACATATTTGTTACGTGACTGACTCATGATTCACTTATCTGATTTCTACATAAGATGTTGTCTTGCAGATAGATTCACAATGTCTATTGAAGACAAACCACAATGACAAATTGTTTTGTCCAAGAATCAATGCCTCTTCCTAGTTCTTCAAGTTTTCAAAGATATAATTTCTACAAATTTTGAAGTGAATGCCACATGACATTATATCTTGATATTATTCCAATAGTGTTAGTGTGCAATATTTATTGAACTACTCTCACTGCATTTCTCATGCACAATGGAATTATTTTTATATATAAAATTTGGTCAGTCTAATCACAGTATTGATTAATCCATTCCATGAACATTGGAGGAATTTGTAGTTTTAAATAATTCATATGCACTTTTATCATCAAAATTGACCTTAGGTATCGAACATACTCTTGGATGTGTGGCATTGATCTCATTTTTTTCCAACCATACAAACTGGTTTGGTTGATCGTGGGTGGATCATAAATCCACTATTGTTGCAGATACATAAAATTATCCTAAGCATATTGTATGGCTTCATCATCCTCATATAGGGTAGTGATCCATGCCCTTCTCTTGTAGGCTTCTACTTCCCAAATAGGGATTTGCTTCCTCCCTTTGTTAAACATCAAGGATATGGGTGAAATCATGAAGTTGGATAACACTTTTGTGAGAATTGGGTCTCCAAAATTCCTACTGACATTTTTTCGGCCGAACTAATAATTATTTTGGCTAAAAGACACATCTTTTTGACCAAAAACTTTTTCGGCTGAATCTTTAGATGTCAAATCAACGGTACCATGACAATGGCCTCGAATGTCATTTACCATTCTATCTAGAAATATTTTTTTTCGGTAACATTTTTTGGCCAAACATTGTTTCGTCTGAAAAACTCTTTCAGTCGATTTTTTTTTTTTTTTTTATATATCACCCGTACATCGCCACATTCACATTTTCTCGAACTGTTTGAATGATGGTTGATATATATTAGTTTTAGTTGTTGGTTGGTGCTGGTGGACATTGTAGTTGGTGGTTAGTGCTAGAGGTTGGTGCCAACGGTTGTTGTTGCTCATGGTTGTTGTGGGCGGTTGCTGCCGGTGGTTGGCGCCGGAGGTCGTTGTTGTTGGTTGTTGTAGCTTGTTGCTGCTCGTTGTCACTGGTCCAAGTAAATATATCACTTTCCCAGTTAAATAATTTTTAAGTTATTTACAATTTGTGTTTTAGGAGGTTGACAGGGCCAAAATCGACCCTATCCATGTACATGGACTAGCACAAATTCAGACATGTCCTTGTAAAGGGACAGGGATGAATTCAACCTTGTCCATGTATAGGGACATGCCCAATTTCATTTTTCGTTGTTCCAGGTAAATATATCTCTTTCCCATTTAAATAATATTTTAGTTATTTACCATTTGTGTTTTAGGAGGTTGACAGGGCCAAATTCGAGCTTGTCCCTATACATGGACATGGCCAAATTTGGGCTTGTCTCTATACAGGGACAGGAAAAATTTCGGGCCTATCCATGTACATGGAAAGGGCTGAATTCCCATTACAAGAGTAATTCCATGTACAATATGCTTGTAATAATACCTTATACGTTTCATAGAGAGTGTGATTTATTATGTAATCATACCTTGTATGTTTCAAAGAGTGTTGTTATGAGGAAAATCTTTCTATGGCTAGGGTAAACCACAACAGACAGAAATGACTACAGAAATCAACTCTCTTCTTAAGTATGCTATGAAAACAAATATTCTAGCAAGACAAGATAAAAGGCCTACCTCGTCCAAACGTTTGATGAAGTCCACCGTTCATCACTTGACCCAAAGCAATATACTTGCAACTAGTCTTCAACAACCAAGCAAAGAAAGCATATGGTGATATTATATAATTTTAGCACATTCAATAACATAATCCATTAATAAACAAGACAAATACACCCATGGAATAATAATTCAATATATTTGCAAGATATCAATTGGACGAGAAAAGAGTATTTCTATTAGTATATGATCAACATAAGTGAAAATGTTACAGACTTCTGTGTCAGCACGGTTCGGAACTGAGAAACTAAGTTCCTTCCAGTTGGGCCTCCACCACTTCAATCCTCCACCAAAGTCAAGCTCATAAGAGAGAAACAATGAGGTTCTCAATCAATAAGGGAATAGCTTGGGGGTTGAACACTGTGTTTAGAGTTAAAGGACAAAGGGATGTAGACTCAATATGAAGTAAACAATTCCTCCTGAGTAACTTTTCTCTCAAAGTTGAATTCTTTATCCTTTTCCACAGCTCAAAATTGGCCCATTTATAGCCTTCAAAATGGAACCGAAGGGCTGAGTTGGAAATTTTCTAGTATATGGAAGGCCAAGGATCATAGATATCCTATCGTGACATGGAAACCCAACATTAATTTTCATTTTATGGCACAAATACTGATGTATGTGGGTTGTAGTAGAGAAGCCTGCGTAGACGCATGCTATATAGTGTGAAAGATGTGTACATGTGGAAAAATTATTTGTTTTTAGTTCTGGATCTTACAAACAGGGATGATAAGTCTGCATGGGGAAATGGAAAAAGGCCTTCTGGGCAAGATTGCATAGGGTGAGGAAAATGTTTCTATAACAAGTGTGATAGTGAAAACCATTGCCCTATACGAAGATGAGACAGTCTAATGACAAAACTGTGGTCATTCTGAACAATAAAAAAAACTCCAACCACAGAAAGATTGTTAATGAGACTAGTAATCCCGATTGAATATCAATAAGGAACACTTTATAATCACTACTCAATGTACTGTTATTTCCTAATCATCATACATGTCTTAACTCCATCTTAAGAAGTGTATTAGCTTTATCGTGTTTAGGTTGTTGTATTCGAATTCAATATGCATGATATATAATACTAAGATACGACAATGATAAGCTCTTATGGAGATTGATACAAGTTCGAGTTGTGTTTACCTATTATGACTATTATATAAACCTTATTCAATTAATGGGATTGATTCTAGTTATGTTGCTTAATCAATGGGAAAGGCTGTTCAATAACGATGTATTATTAAAGGTAATGAAACTAGTAAATAAGCGAAGGTATTACAAGATAATTTTATTTTTTAATATTCATTATAAATTGAAAACAAAAAAATTAAAATGGAATTATATTAATCAGGTGTGTCCCTGTACAGGGACAATTCCAAATTCGGCCCTATCCCTGTACAGGGAAATGCTCAAATTCGACCATGTTCGTGTATAGGGACAAGCCCGAATTTGGGCCTGTCCCTATACATGGAAATGCCCAAATTTGGATAATTATGTACAGGGAAAAGCCTTCAATTTGGATAATTTGAGGTGAAACCTTTGGGGTGCCAAAAATATTTCCAAACCACTCTAGTAAAAAACTGATAAGAGAGCTTGGCCAAGTAAATCATGATTAAAAGAAAAATCATTCAATGTTTGGAACTTCTAATAGTTTCAAAATAGAATAAAACATGCAATTTCATAAATGTATCATTAACCATTGTCCAACCAATAAGGGTTCATAGTAACAATTAACAACAATTGGAAATAATGGACTGTGTTTAAAAAATATTTCCCAAGGAAGATGTCTTGGTGAAGTGGAGGCTAAATCTTAGTCTTCAAAAACAAATGTTCTTGAAACACTCTTTGCTGCAATATCCCCTTAACAGTATTTAGCTACTTTTATTTCCCTTCTACATTCCTCTATCCCATGTGACAATAACATGTATTTTGAAAGAGTGTTCCCAAGCACAATTAAGCAACAAATTTCCTCTCTAGAATTACTCAAATGCTTCTTAGTGTGCAACTTGTTTCAAATTTGGGAACTGACATAGTCTCTTAATTTCTTATTTAAGCTAAGTAAATGTTCTGTCAATTATTGTTTTTATGCTACCAGATTATGGATCAAAAGTTTTAATGTCTTGTTGATTGTAACATACAAGTAGCTAATGTTTAGAAATTTTAAAATAAATATTTATGTTTTAGCTAGC
>JZKD02S1675260.1:120134-130241 GCA_000966675.3 Picea glauca
AAAGTGATCATCAATTACAACTTATAATTTAAAATTTGTTTGATTTGTAAATATGGTTGAATAGTCAAACATACCATCAAATTATAGTTTCTGTTCTATTTGTACTATTTGTAGATATTTTTATAAGTTGAAGGGTTCATAGGGTTTATAGTGTGAAAGGTTGTAGATATAAATATTTGATAATTGTGAGCATTGATAATTGCGGAGTTTTCATTGGGTGATATGGATTTTATTCCATTCCATTCAAGTCATAATCAAAGTGATAATCAATTGACTTTAATAATGCTTTTGTAAATTTTAGCATATTGATCATCGCATTAGTCTAGGCCCCTCCCTAATTTTGACAGGGCATGCTTTTGTAAAATTAAGGATACCGATCATCACATCAATATAGGCCCCTCCCTTATTTTGATAGGGCATAAACTCCTATCAATCCAAAACTTAGTAAAAACCCTGAACATAAAATTGAAAATTCACAATGAAATGACAGTCCAACACTAAACGAGTTATGTTCATCCTTGGTTTCTTTATTGAAAATTCACAATGAAATGACAGTCCAACACTAAACTAGTTATGTTCACCCTTGGTTTCTTTATTGAAAATTCACAATGAAATGACAGTCCAACACTAAACTAGTTATTGTAACATCTCTCTCTTGTGAACACATGTTATTGATTTATTCTTTAAGGACAGTTCCGTGCAAGTGATCCGGTTATAGTACATGGTTATTGTTTCGCTTATGAATTTTTATGATGATCTTGATGTATTTTGATTTTATGTTATTTATGCATATTGAAATATTCTATTGACAAGTTTCCCTGAGTGTGAAAGACACTTGACTGATTGCAGATGCTGAGGGCATCAATGGACCTCCCTAGACTCCGAATTGAGTCAATGAGTGGATTGTATTGGTTTGAGTATTTCATTTATACATATGTGACATATGATTGTTTATAGTATGATTTTATATATGGATCATTGATAGTGTTTCATTGATGGATGCAGGTTCACGAATGCTTGCTAATCTGACTCACATAAGGAGTAAAGGGGCCATGCACATGGACCAGATATTGAGGGAGAGGTGTGGCAACATCCTTGTCGCAATCTACTAGAACTTTCACCATGGATCAAATTGTAGGTTAACAATTACTTAGTTCGAGAGGTCCACAATGCCATGACGAAAGACTGAGATAGTCGCTCATGAATATTTCTAAGGGATGCACAATAAGGAAGGATCCTTATTCCTTAGAAGCTCATAGTCTCTCACAAGGTCGCTCAAATGGAGTGCTAACTCCAAGGGTTGGAAAACCACCAAAACCAGTGAAAGGTGAGTGGCACCCTTGGAGCACGAAGTGCGTCTTTAAGGGCACGTCGCAAAAGTAACACTTGAGGAAATGAATCAAGGTGGCCTAGAAACCTTGGGAGAATAGTTAAACCTTGTAAAATCTTTAAACATTTCTTGATTTAATAAATTAATTAAGGATTGAAATGATTACTTATAAATCCCCAAATGAAAGTCTAAGCCTATTTAAAATTAAGCCTAAGTCTAAGTTAGTAAGAAGACTAAAAGTAAATTATAAATTAAATAATGAGGGGATGAAATAAATCAATTTAAGAAATTAAGAAAAATAAAATAAACCTAAAGATTGATTTAATACACATATGTGAAAGAAAATACCAATCTGGAATTTAAGGTAAGAATGGAATAAAGATGAAAGAATGTGTATGAAGAAAAGGGTATCTAGAGCCTACTTAACACTAGTCTAGCTGGCAGAAGAATCATGTTTTAACTCAACTCATATTTAGTAAGGTGATGCAGGAGCATCGCTCCACCCCAAAAAATGCACCCGTACGCCAACATGCAGACGTGCAATGGAGAAAGGGAGAGGCGTCGACCCTCCCTTTTTTAAATTTGAAATAATCCTATACAGATTATTCGTGTTGTAAGGCTGATAAATGCCAGGCCATGCCTTTGTATAGGTAGTGGATAGAGTTTCCTTAAATGGTTGCCTATAGAAAGTACAGATGGTAGTCAGTTCTGGACATTCATTTATGGAATGTAGCCATAGAGGTAGGGTGTTGTAACTAAGACAGTAATGGCATTAAGGTGGTGAAGAGGATAAGCTCGTAGAGCCCTCATTTTGTAATGAGGAGACTTAAGAGAGAGATCTCAGGTAGAGAGAGTCTTAGGAGGACTTATGAGGTCTTAGAAGTTCTGAGAGAGAGATTGAGAGTACTGGGACTTTGTTACAGTCCATTTTTTGTAAACATTTGTATAGACACACAAAGATAATAGAAAAAATAGTTTTTACTACAGATTGTTGTTCATGTGTTTATGTATTTCATGAATGAATGTTGCAGATGTATGATAAGTTTCATTTATAGTAGGAATATATATATTTTTTATCTTCATTGATTTCTCTTATATTGTTCTGGTTTATTTAGGCTGTGCAAGGAGTGCACAACAAAACGTTGGAAGTTTTGTGGCCAGTGCAAGGAGTGTGCATCTGAATCTCTCTGTTGAGGTCAGAGGATAATGTGCCAGAAGGACATGCCAGGAGAGTTTGTAGACTCAAAGGGAGCTTCAAGGTTGTTGAACACCTTGGAGTTAAGACTGTGTAGAGAAGGCACAAGGAGACAGAACTACTAAAGGTTATGTAGAGCTCTGCCAGGTGGGCATCGAGCAAGTGTAATGAGTGCACAAGAAGAAATATATTTCGAGTTCAGATAGGAGAGAAGTGTCTAGGAGAAGAGACTCACAAAGTTGTTGAATACTCTGTCGGCTCAACAAGGAGTGCTTGAAGGTAAGTTGCCAAGAGGATACTTATATCCCTTCGAGGAGAGAAATGGATAGGGACCTCTGAGGTCCAAGCAATTGAAGCTCAAGTAGGAACATAGAGTTGTTGACCACTCTGGAGGAAGACCTATGCAAGGAGTGCACTAGGCCAGCACTTGGATGAAGTGTTGAGAGATAACCATCTGAAAGCTAGTCGAAGCGCAAGGAGAACATGCAGAGTGAACTTGTTTCAAGTTACAAATCTCACGAGGTCGAGCACAATGTATGCTAGGAAGAGAACTTGAAGTATTCTGAGGAAGCAAAGGGCCAAGTCCCTCAGAACTGAGTAAGTCTTAGAAGCTCAGGAGAGATAACATGAGGAGTGTGTAGGAGTGGACTTATTCTAAGTCCCAAATCTCAGGAGGGGTAGCTTTTTTAGAATGCAGACGAGACCCAAGGTCACAGGTCTCGTAGAGGAATCAAAGGTCAAGGCCTTTGAACGTTGTAAATATTCCAAGTCAGGAAGAAATCGAAAGCTCAGGAGGAGGAGCGTTGACAACCATTAGATCAACTGCAGAGGAGGAAATTTGGACCGTTGAATCTCACGTCCAGACATCCAGGAAGAGAATGAAAGAGGAAAAAAACTTCAGTCATCAGATCTGTAAGCATGTGGATCAACAACCGTTGGATCCGAAGTAAGTGCATGAGGTTTAGTCCTTTAAAGTTTAGACTGTATAGGAGGAGAGTCGACTTGTAAAGTCGTGAAATCCTGAAGTCATCAGGACCATCCATCATCAGAGGATAGGTGGTAGTAGATCAACATTTCACTGACTCGTGACTCGAATGAGTCAAAGGTCAAGTCGTGAGAACTCACTAAACGTGAAATCATGATTTGATCTGATTCATTAGATACAGAGGAACGTGAACCGTCGGATTTGGGGCGTTCAGAAATATCGACATTTTGGGAGTTGGGAATGTGAAGGAGGTCATGACTTGGAGGTCACAAGTCGTGGAATCTCGACATCATCAAAACCTTCCATTGGAAGGGATGTGTGGCGAGAGATCAAAATTTCGCTGACTCACAAGAGGGAAAAGTCAAAGGGGGAAATCATGAGAATTCGTGAAACGTGAACTAGCGAAAAGATCGCAGTCGTTGATCAAAGAGAGATTTGGACCATTTATTGTCGAGGAAGAATTTTGGCATTTCAGGGATCAGGAGAACAGAGGTGAAAATTATTTTGACCTCGTGATGTGTGAAGTCCTGATATGTGAAGACTCGACGAGATCTGGGCCGTCAGATTATGGGGGAATCAGGACTGTTAGATTGGAAACTCTGAAATGTCGACATTTTAGGAGAGGGGAGAATGGACGTGAATCGCATTGGGAATTCCCAATATGCGAAATCCTGATGCGCTTGAGAGTTGGGCCATGGGTCATGGTGAATGGTCACATGGATGGAGTCCAAGGGAAGATATAAGGAACGTTAAGATATTTTTAGAGTTCGGGAGTCGGGGAGTCAGGGTTGGCTCACTCACAAAGTCCTCACACGCGAAATTGCGACATGCCTTTTGTGTAGGCAAGTGGTCACAACTCATGGTCCTGTGGAGGTGAGGTTCGCACTTGGTTATTGTTCACGCAAGATGAGTTTTATAAAAGGACCCGTGTATTTGTTTGTAAGATTCCAGTAGGGAATCAAAGAGCTACTTCAACTCGATAGATTGAAGAACAATCCTTAACCAGGAGGTCAGCGGACCCTTCCGAGGTAGAGGTAGGGGGTATACATCAAGTGGTATCAGAGAAAAAAATGTTTATTTTTGTAGTGGAGAGAAGAGAAAGGATATACTCTGATACACACCATCAAGTGGTATCAGAGCTTGATTTTCATCTGTAGATTTCAAGTGAAAGAAAAAGAGGAGGAGGTCGAGATTTGTTTGCAGATAGTAGATAGAGGAGAGACGATGAAAGAAGATGAATTGATAACATCAAGTGGTATCATAAGTTAAATTTTTCCTATATACAACAGGTGAAGGAGGAGACAAAGTACTGATGCTCTGTAAATATTTTTGCATGGCGTGCAAAAAATGATAGATAGCCAGGAGGGTTGAAGGCAGAAAAGATGGCTACTAAAGGCCATGGGCATGGTCGAAGAGGAGACTACCAGTAGAAAAGAAAGAAGAAATCGACAAGGAACTCACTGATATAAGAGAGAGAATGGAACAACTAACATTGAAGATGCAGTAGGAGGCAAGAGAATGCTGGAGGTACAAATGGCCTCTGAACAGGAATCCAAATGGCTTGTTCAAAAGTTGTTGGCTAGGAAACAACAACAAGAGTGGAGGAAGTGGCTGAGGCATGATGAAAACCTCAGTGACACAGAGGAGGAACTGATTCACATATGTGAACCAGAGATTGGGAGACACCTTAGCGATGAGGAGGAGGTGAGATCAGATGAATATCTCATATACTTCCAGGTGGGCAGAAATGGACTTTCGAGTTGTGAGGTGGGCAATGGAAAGAGACCAGGTAGAGGTCTCATATATTGCCAGAGGAGCAGTTCTGAAGGTTCAGATTTCCAAGTGGGAAAAAAGATGGGATCGAATGATATCATAGACTTCCAGGTGGGCAGGAGAGAAGCCCCAAATTTCTAGGTGGGTAGGGGGAAAGAGATGAGGCTGTCTAAGAGTCTCACAGGCTCTGTTGAGAGTTCATATCAGCAAGGAGTGTTGATGGATAAATATTCATGTGGATTTGTAGACCATGTGAATGAAGATGATGAGAAGTTGAATACTTCCATCACAAAGGAGGATGTTCAGAGGGGCATCCTGATCATTGGAGGAATTCAGATATTCCGACCAAATAGCCCAGTTGAGGCCAAAGCATGTGTTGCAGATGTAATGACAGAAGAAATATAGCCAACAGAGACTGTCAAAGAGGAGGAGAAGGAGCAGATATTGATGTCTACCCTAGCAGAAGGAGAGGAGCATTCATAAGAATGGCCCAAAATTTTCAGCTAGGAAGCTGAATAGAAGATGACGGCAGCATTGGAGCCTGTAGTAGAGGAGGAAGCAGACAACATAGACCTTGCTGATATGTGTGAACAATTGGAAGCCCTAGAGAGAAGAGTGATAGTGAAAATATTGCACATCCAACAAACTAAGTTGGAGACAGATGGATGAACATACCAGCTAGAGGAATAGTTGGAGGGAGTTGGACTTGAACCAATGCCAAAGGAGCTGAAAAAATCTAATATGTGAGAAGAGGAAGTCAAGTAACAACTCAATGGTGAGACTGTAGAATTGAAGTTCGCAACAAGGTGGAAAGATAGTTCCACAAGATAAGAAAATGACATGAAGGATCATGATGATCTACTCACTGATGAGGAAGATTTGTAGCCGAGAAGACCGCATAAGGAGAACCAACCACTAGAGCAGCTAGAAAAAGTGATAGAGGAGATCAGGAAGTTGATGTTGCGCTCAGCATAAGAAGTTAGAAAAGGGGATCTGAGCAGAGGAGAGCCTACCATAGAATCAAGGAATAAGAAGAAGAAGATGTAGAAGCAGCAACAACAACTAAACAGAGGATTAAGAAGACAACTCCAAGGGAAATTTTTGGATCCAGGAGGATTTCAACACTGGAGAAGAGGAGCTCATGTTTTTCCTAGTAGGGGAGTGTGATGTAGGAGCATCGCTCCACCTCATCAAATACGCCACCACGCCAACACGCAGATGCACAATGGAGAAAGGGAGAGGCACCGACCCTCCCATTTTTAAATTTGAAATAATCCTATACATATTATTCATGTTGTAAGGCTGATAAATGCCATGCCATGCCTTTGTACAGGTAGTGGATAGAGTTGCCTTAAATGGTTGTCAGTAGCAAGTCCAGATGGTAGTCGGGTTTGAACATTCATTTATGGAATGTAGCTGTAGAGGTAGGGTTCCATAACTGAGACAGTGATGGCACTAAGGAGGTGAAGAGGATAAGCTCGTAGAGACCTTGTTTTGTAATGAGGAGACTTGAGAGAGATATATCAGGTAGAGAGAGTCTTAGGAGGCCTTAGGAGGTCTTAGAAGTTATGAGAGAGAGCTTGAGAGAACTGGAACTTTGTTAAGTCTTGTTTTTGTAAACATCTGTATAGACACACCGAGATAATAGAAAAACAATTTTTCCTACATATTGTTGTTCATGTGCTTATGTGGAGCACAAAGTATTCCAAGAAGAGCACCAAAAGTATTCTAAGGAGGTAGAGGGTCGAGTCCCTTAGAACTGAGTAAGTCTCAGAAGCTCAGGAGGGATAACATGAGGAGTGTGCAGGAGTGGACTTATTCCAAGTCCCAAAGCTCAGGAGGGGTAGGTTTTCAGAATGCAGATGAGACCCAAGGTCACAGGTCTCATAGAGGAATCAAAGGTCAAGGCCTTTGAATGTTGAAAATATTCCAAGTCAGGAAGAAATCAAAAGCTTAGGAGGAGGAGCGTCGGTAACCATTAGATCAGCTACATAGGAGGAAATATGGAGCATTGAATCTCATGTCCAGACACCTAGGAAGAGTGTGCAGGAGGAAATAGATCTCAACCATTAGATTTAGAAGCATTGGATCAAAAGTCATTGGATCTGGAGGAAGTGCACGAGGTTTAGTCCTTTAGAGTGCATGGGAGGATAGATGAGTTGCAAAGTTGAGAACTCCCGAAGTCATCAGGACCTTCCATTGTCATAGTATAGGTGGAAACAGATCAAAATTTCATTGACTCGTGACTTGAAGGAGTCAAAGTTCAAGACATGAGAACTTGTGAAACACGAAATGACGATTTGATCTAAGCCGTTAGATACAGAGGAATGTGAACCGTCAGATTTGGGGCGTTCCAAAATATCGACATTTTGGGAGTCAGGAATGTGAAGGAGGCCGTGACTTGGAGGTCGCAAGTTGTGAAGTATCGACATCATAAGAACCATCCATTGGAAGGGAGGCATGGTGAGAGATCAACATTTTGCTGACTCGCAGGAGGGAAAGTCAAAGAGGGAAATCGTGAAAATTCGTGAAACGCAAACTCATGAAAAGATTGCAGCCGTTGATCAAGGAGAGATCTGGACTATTGATTGTCCAGGAAGAATTTCGACATTTCGAGGATCGGGAGAACGGAGGTGAAAATGATTTTGACCTCGCAATACGCGAAGTCCCAATACGCAAAACCCCAATGAGATCTAAGCTGACGGATCATGGGGGAATTAGGACTGTCGGATTGGGAGCTCTGAAATATTAACATTTCGGGAGTCGAGAGAATGGAGGTGAATCACATCAGGAATTCCTGATACACGAAATATCGACGTGCTTGAGAGTTGGGCCTTGGGTCATGGTGGATGGTCACATGGACAGATGCCAAGGGAAGTGCTAAGGAACGTTAGGCTCTTTTCCGAGTTCGGGAGTCGGGGAGTGAGGGTTGGCTCAGTCGCAAAGTCCCAACACGTGAAGTCGCAATGCACCTTTTGTGTAGGAAAGCAGTCACAACCTGTGGTTGTATGGAGGTGAGGTTCGCGCTTGGTGATTGTTTGCGCAGGGTGAGTTTCATAAAAGGACCTGTGGATTTGTTCGTAATATTCCATAAGAGAATAGAAGTGTTTCTTCAACTCGATAGATTGAAGAATGATCCTTGACCGGGAGGTCAACGAACCCTACCGAGGCAGAGGTAGGGGGTCTACATCATAAGGCGTCATACATTAATTGGAAATGAGGGGAATAAAGATACAACTAGGAGTGATTTAAGGAGCATTTTTAGGAAGGGTGAGGGAAATTGACTTTTATTAAAACAAATTGTGGAATAACTTGTGAAACTTGGGGGAGAGGATGACAAGTGTAAGGGGGAAATAATTCTAAATTATTTAATTAAAAAACAAATTAATTGTGAAAGTGGGGAGGTGTCATGGAGAAATTGTATAAAACAAATGGCCTATATGAGAATTGGATCACATTGGTTATGGTTAAACTTATGCTACAATTTTTTTTATTGGTTTTACTTGTGAAAGTTGGGATACCCAACTTGAGATAGAGTGGTCTCTTTACCTTGCGAGGCAAGCTAGGAGCTAGAGTACATTTTGGTTTTGTGTGTGTGGCCCCTTTGCGGCTCGGGGGGCTAAGGTGGAAGAAGAGTACCTCTAGCATTGGCCTAGAGGTACTAGTGAAATCTTTGGATTAGTAAGTGAAATAAGGGAGGACGTTGCGCAAGTTCTTTTGAAGCTAAAGATCATCTACCCTATCATCGATCTTGAGTCACGGTATTTAAGAGTTTAGTTATTTTATTGATGGCTTATTAAATTTTGTATAAGGATAAGTATGTGAAGACGTTCTTGAATAGTGACATATTGTTCCTTGTATTATATATATATGATCATATCTTTACTGTCAATGGAATGTAATGTCTATTATGTTCACAAATTTGTTTTGATTAATCATTGTATAAAAATTATGTATAGAATTATCCGCGTTAAATGATAAGTCTTTTTTTTCACTGGTTTTTTATTTGATATAATTTTTAAAATTTTTAATGACTAAAAAAAAAAACTGTAGGATAAAAATTTTTTAAAAAAAAAAAAAAAAAAAAAAAAACCCACAAGTTTAATCAACGACTATAAGGATGCAAATCACCATGAGAATGGACATGAATTTTGAGAATAAATGAAATTGTTACACTAAAAGAAAGCCCCATTTTGTTGATGGATTTTGTATGAATTTACTTGAATAAACTACTAAATCTATACTAAACAGGGTCTTAAAATTGTTGGGTTATGTCACGGAATTTTCAGGCATTTGACACAAATTTTGTTGGGAATATGAGCCACGTTTTTTAGATTAAAAAAATTCAAAATAAGGGGTTATAATTTGTTTAGAGGAAAACCATTACAATGATTTCTTTCTTCCATTCATTAATCGTTAGACCGTTAGTCTCGACCGTTGAATAATTCTATTATAAGTTTCAACAAATCTTGCCAAGGATTCCATGTATTTGTGCTGAACTATACTTGATATGGTTTAGGTTCATAGATTTATTTTTACAACTTCAAATCTTTATTGAACTCCAACCCATTAAGATTTACTCTCTTACGTGTTTGCTTCTCTTGAAGCAAAAGAGGCCTTAAATACTTCTAAGATTTTGTAGAACTATCCCATAGATATCTGAAGCATATTGTTATGGTATCATTGCTTCCAAGCCTAGCAACTATGACATTTCACCAATTGGGTTAGTGAATTACGTGCTACGCTTGGAATGCAGACCCTTCCTTGGTTTTTATTGCACTGATATTCATGAAATGTGAATTTTGAGCATTGCCAAATGGTGTT
>JZKD02S1675260.1:145042-156655 GCA_000966675.3 Picea glauca
CTTTGGAAGTCATTACTTCCCTTGAACAAAACTATTGATTATTTCTCATATATTGTGCATGGTGTATTGTGGTGTATTGGTGTAACTCTTATACTATTGTTCATTTCTCATTGGAAATAATTGAATGGTTTAATTATAAGTTTAAAAAGGTTTTAAATTGTACTTGATACTGATTCACCCCCCTCTCAGTATCAACATGGTGATGATCCCAATGTTGCATGGTGACAAAACCAATGCAACATCTAAACTCAACTCAACTGAAGTGTCAACTAAAAGAGAATATTGTTCAGGTGGAACATTCTCCCCTAAAATATAGGAGACTAGATAATGACTAATTATGACTAATAAACAAGGAAAAACCTTAGGAAAAATAAATCCTATGTGTGTGTGAAGTAACTCCAACACCCCCCTGAACATCACTATGGTGAAAATAAAGAATGGGTCTCGACAACGAGGCCACGTTAGGTACCCAAATACAAAAGATACACTTAAATAAAGTGAGGAAAGAGGAAAAAACTCATGGGAAACCCCCCCCTCAAGGTACAATGTATGTAAAAATAAGAACTACAGTTGCTAGGTAACTGTTTCCTTCAATCCAAGACGACCTCGTAGATAATGAAACTTCTGCTCAGTGAAGGTCTTGGTGAAGATGTTTGTCGTCTATTTTGTTGAAGGACAGAACTGTCAGTCGATGATCCCCTCGTGTACTAAGTCCTGGATGTAGTGCATGTGGATATCGATATGCTTCTTCTGCTGCTTATGAAATGGATCTATGCAGAAATTTAGAGTTCTCTGGTTGTCACACCAGATGATGATCGATCGATGAAACTAAATGCCCAACTTAGTGAGAAAATGTTGTAGCCACATAGCCTGAATGGTTATGTTAACTACCCCTTTGTACTATGCCTCGACTAAAGATAGAGCAATGGTAGCTTTCTTCTTTCTTGACCAACAGATAGTCTTAGAACCAAGACTGAGTGAGTAACTAGATGTGGACTTGCGATTAGTGTTATCACCAACCCAGTCAGAATCAGTAAACCTGATGAGATCTAATATAGAGTCTATTGCATAATGAATCATAAAGGTGATGGTGCCCTATATGTATCGAAGGATACACTTTTCATCTTTCCAATGTAGTTCATGCAGCTCCTGCATGAACTTGGAAACTGCGCCAACTGCATAAGAGAGGTCTAGCCTGGAGTGTGTGAGATACAACAAGCTCCCCACTAGTTGTTTGTACAGTGTGATGTCAACCAGTGGAGTCTCCCTGCCATCCTCAAGGTTGACTCCTGATAGGAAAGGAGTTGAAGAAGACTTGTTGTCTGTCATGTAAAATATCTCAAGGAGATATCATGCATACTTGGCCTGAGACAGTTTGATTCTCGATGCAACTTGACTGATCTCGAGTCCAAGGAAGAAGTGTAGTAGACCCATGTCCATCATTAGAAACCTGTCATGTAGAATCATCTTGACTGCAACAATCGCTAAAGTAGAGCAACCGATGATCAATATATCATCAACATACCGAACTAAGAGTGGAAGTGAATCAACCGTCCTATGAATGTAGACGTTCGATTATGATTTACAATGTACAAAGTTTTGTGACAATAGGTAGGAGTCCATCTTGTCATACCATGCCCTCAGAGCCTGCTTGAGGCTATAAAGGAATTCTTCAGTCGACAGACCAAAGATGACTCCTGCATAAGTCCCTGGGGCTGCTCCATGTAGATCTCCTCAAAGAGATCACTGTGAAGAAATGCATTCTTCATGTCCATATCATATAATTCCCATCCCTTGGATGCCGCAATGGCAAGGGCCAATCGTATGGAATCCATCTTTTCTACTAGAGAAAAGTTCTCATCATAGTCAATACCATGAACCTGATGAAAGCCTTTGGCGACAAGCCTGGCTTTGTATCTGTTGATTTTTCCATCCACCGTGCTCTTGGTCCTATAGACCCATTTTCATTTGACAAGTTTCCCCCTAGAAGGAAGGGGAACTAGATCCCAAGTCTGGTTCTCTAGGAGGGAGTTATACTCCTCCTGCATGGCGAATTCCCAAAAGGGAATTCCAACAACTTCGCCATAAGACTATAGATCTAAAGACTGAACCAAGAAAATATTCTTTGAGGGAAATGGTTTAGTGGCAGTGAGTTCAACATGAGGCTCCTAGAAATCATATCGATTCCTCCTAGTATCAGCTGGATCACCAACAAGATCCCCTGCATCCTGAAGAGTAGTCTATGCTTACTTGGGTATCTTCTCTGGCCCTACAACTGCATCTGGATGCTCTGACTCTGCATCTAACTGTATTGACTTTGAATCTGAATCATCTGAGTCATTTGAATAAGAAATCTCAGCTGAAGAAGCGTCGACATGTGCATGCTCATCATCTCGGACAGGTGGAAGAATGAAGGTGTCTGCATGCGGCTGCTAAGGTGCATGCAAGACACTTTCCTCAAATTGGACACTTAAATCAATGATGAGTCGATCCAAGGAAAGATCAATAAGCCTATATCCCTTCACATCATTGGGGTATCTAACAAAAATGAAACTCTATGGATCAATTCCCTTACTCTTTTCAGAGGGAATTTGGGTCGATGAACGTGAACCAAAAATGCGAAAGTGGGTCACTTCTAGTTTGAGGATGCTCCAAGCCTCATAGGGGGTCTTATCCTTGAAATATCTATTGGGAGATCTATTTTGTATGTATGTTGCACAATTAAGTGATTTGGCCCATAGTCTCTGTGGTAGTGACTTTGCAAGGAACATGAAAGATGCCATCTCCTTTAGAGATCAATTTTTCCGCTCAACAACACCATTTTTCTGCGGAGTATAGGGACCTGTGTGATGCAAATGAATCCCTGCCTCATGGAAAATATTATGGATCTCATGATTTACATACTCTCCCCCATTATCAGTTCATAGGAATTTTATCTTCTTTCGAGACTGTGTCTCAACCAGGGCCTTGAAATCTTTGAGGTGTTGAAAGACATCAAATTTTTTCATGAGAAAGTAGATCCAAGAAAAATGGGAGAAATAATCAACAAAAATGAGAACAAACCTCACTTTTCTGATGGATGGATGAAAAAAAGGACCAATAAGGTCACTGTGAATTAGATCTAAAGGTGTGGAAGCTCGCTAAGACTTTCCTTTGTCAAATTTCTCTTGAGGGTGTTTTCCAAGAACACATCCCTCACATACTCCCTTGGAGAAATGGATGTCTGGTACACCATAAACCAATATTTTCTTGCTAAGTTGTTGCATGTATCTAAAATTCAAATCTCCAAACCATTCGTGCCATATCCTACTACTTTCATCAACAGGAGTAAGAAGGAAAGCAGAATTAGGTTCAATGAATTCAGAAAATGTATACAATCCAGACTGATGATTTACCTCACCGGTAGAAACCCTGGAGTTGGTTTGCATGTCATAGATGTCCAAGGAATTTGGTGTGAATATTACTTTATTTTTGGTGCCAAAATTCGTCATCTGATACACAGAGAGAAGTTTGACAGAAAGTTTGGGAACATGCAACACATTCTCGAAGCTTTTGTTGGTGAGTTCAATCCTTCCTTTTCCTGTCACTTCAAAAGAAGAGTTGTTCCCCATCAGAATAGGAGGACCTTTGCATGCATCCAAAGAAGAATATACTTCTTTTGATGAAACCATATGATGTGATGCTCCTGAATCAACGATCCAAGCATCAGGAGAGGAGTTTATGGGAATCAAGGCATGGCTAGAATTGCCTTTCCTCAGATTCAGATCTTATGGATTCTTATTCATGGAACCCTCGGGGATGCGATATCCAAGGTTGTTTTTCTAAAGTATTTGAGACATGAGATCTATTTTGTTTTTCATGCATGCGGATTCCGAATGGAATCCTTTGTGACAATACGTGCATTTATATCCTTTTCTTCCCTTTTCCCCTTTGGATCTGGAGGCATCGGTGAAGGGTTTTGTGTACCCTTCCTTCTTTGGATGTGCATGATATTTTCATTTATATTTATCTTTAGATTTATGATATTTTTTTTTTCCATCATGCATAGTGAGTGCATGCACCCTTGGGCCTTTGATTGTGCCCATGTTGATGAGATTGGTTTGCTCTTGTGTCAGGGATTTGATAAAGTCCTCAAGAGAAGACATCTTCCAGGTGGCTCTAGAGGCGAATCTAATAGAATATAATGTGGATACGAATACAAATATTTCAGGACCAAGCTTGGAGAGAATTGTGAAACCATTTGTTTCGCCTCCTTCAATTTATCAACCCCGCAAGCTTTGAGTTGCGACAGTAAATCCTTGAATTTTGTAAAGAAATATTGGATATTGTCAAAGATTTTTGGATCCAATGTGAGTAGCTCTACCTCCAACATGTGTCCCCTCATATCATATTGTTTTCCAAAGAGCCCTTCCAAGGTGGTACGGGCTTCATTGGAAGTCTTACAGGAAGATATGTGAAAAAGGAGATAGGGAGAAATAAGACTGCAAATTGTTCCGAGTGCCTCATCCTTGCGGTTTAAGTACTTGGATTTTTCTATGGATGATGTCGGTTTTGTATCTGTATTCAAGTTCAACCTGTACAACCCTCTAGTTCAAATATGTATGGCTATTTTCTCCTTCCTTGCAAAATAGTTGTAAGGTGTAAGAATGAATTATTTTTGGAAATCCATCTTTCCACTGTTTTCAATCTTTTGTACTTGCAAAAATTTTGGTGTAGATTTTGCTTAGTAGTCCATCGGCTCTGATAGCATGTAAATTTGTTGAACCTACATAGAATAGATATATCTAACAATAATACACACATTTTCATAGATATTTTGAGAAAGAAGAAGAAGGAGAGAAATAATGAAAGAATTCTCATTAACCATTGTGAATAATGAATAATTTACACATGATATACTCTATATAACTCAATGAGTGTGCACTGGAGGAGAACCAATGAACCATAGTGGTGGTATAGAGTGATATGGACACACACCAATAGTTATGGGAGTGAACTGCCACCTAGTCTATTATCTTAGGCAGTTACGAGAGTGAACTGCCACCTAGTTGAGTTAACTAGTCAACTAGTCTTCAATTAACTGACTGAACAAAGAGTAGTGAGGATTTAACTCAGGGAATCAAGGGTAATGTGCCAGTATGGTGATAATACTAAGGCAAGTTCAAATTAGCATGGTTATGATCCCAATGTTTCATGGTGACAAAACTGATGCAACATCTAAACTCAACTCAACTAGTCAAACTGAAGTGTCAACTGAAAGAGAATATTCTCCAGGTGAAATATTCTCCCCTAAAATATAGGAGAATGGATAATGACTAATTATGACTAATAAACAAAGAAAAGCCCTAGGAAAAAAAATTCCTAGGTGTGTTTGAAGTAACTCCAACAGTTATGGCATTCAAAATGACATGGTGTTCGTCCAACCAGTCCATACCAATTAGGCAATCATTTGATCCTAAATGCAAGATATTCAGATATTCCTTGGCACTTAGTCCATTTATGTCCACTAGACATGATTTAATCGAATAAAAAACTTTCCTCTTGGCTCCTGTAGCCAGCTGTCCCAACCAATATTTCTCATGCTTACTTCTCAACAAGCATAATATTTCCACAACTTTAGGATCTATATAACTATGACTAGCTCTTGAGTTTATTAAAATAGTAAGGGCATGGTTATTGATCATACCTTCAACTTCAATCATGTGTGATTGAAACTCATATTGCTTGTTGTCCAGGGCTTCATAGATTCTTGGTACTCTCTTGCCCATGTCCTCCACTATTTCAGCTTGTTGAACATTGTGAACAACTCTCATCTTGTCCTTTCTGTGAGGACTATATCTATACCTATGATATCGTTTACAACCCCAACATTCCATAGGTGTCTCCTTTGTCCTTTTCCCACCTACTTCATCCATCCCAGGCTCTGTGAAAACCGGTTGTCCTTGAGGACTGTTCCTAAAAAATGGTGGTTTGTTTCCCTTCTGCCTCTGCTCCCTCTTAAACTTCTTCTTGTCTCCCCAAGATGTTTGGAAAGTAGGTTTATCTTTTTGTTGATCATATAAGAATTTTTCTCTCATATTTTCTTCCATAGTTTTAGGATCATGATACTGGATCTTTTCTCTGATGGAAGATGACAACCCACTCAGATACCTTTGAATCTTAACGATCTCATCTTTGATGAAGGGAACATACTTCAACAACTCCAAAAATATTCTTTCATACTCATCAATTGATAGACTTCCCAGCTTGAGTTCAAAGAACTCTTTCATTTTCTTTTCATAATACCTCTTAGTTAGGTACTTCCTTTCAAAATGTCTCTTGAATTCCCTCCATGTAACATTATTCTCTCTAACATGTTGTACTTACACAAGTTGATCCCACCATACAAATGCCTTCCCTTTGATTTGATAGATGGAAATTATTCCTTCTGCATGAGAACAATAATTATGCAATTGGAAATACTTTCTCGTGCCCAACAACCATGTCTCTGCATCTTCATCCTTCTCGTGCTCCCAATAAAACGTAGGAGGTTTGATTTTTTTCATTTCCCCTCGTAACTCATCTTCCTTAGACCTCTTATGCTTCCTAATAGGGGATGGAATTGAGATTCTTTGTGCTCTCTTATTGGAATGCCTCGGGGAGTGATGGTGCTGCCGACTAATACTTCTTGTTCTTTCGGGACTTACTGATTTGCTTGAGCCACTCTCCTTATCCAATTTATTTTCTATTCTTTCCAGGCTCCGCATGAAATTCACATTGAATTCTCCCTATTTCTCCTTAGTTTTCATGATATTTCTTTTATCTGCTCAGTGAGTTTGTACATCTTTCTACAACGTTTTAATGATTTTCTTCATGTTCTCTTATTTATCTATTTCTTCTCCATGCCCATTGGAGTTCGATCCTTCAACTCCCAAATGGGAATCCATTCCTCTCACTTCATCCTCTGAACTATAAGCATCTTGTTCATTCTCCATGCTCTGCACTTTGCAACAACTCAGTTCTCATCAATTGTTAACTCTCCAAAAATGTGCACTCAACCGGATTCTTTTTAGGCTATCAGTCTTTAATAATTTTCCAGAATAAACCAATCTGATTCAATCAAAAAAAATATCAGATTAAATTTTTGTAGGTCTTAGTCAGTCAAGAACCCCTCGGGCTTCAATCTCTAAGCCCAGTTATGTTCTGCAACAAATTTTCGGTGCTAGGACCTTTTCTTCAGCCCTTGGTTCACATTTGACCACGGATGTGACCCAATGCTTATGATTTGGGCGCTTATCTAGAACCCTAAAATTTTAGGCTCTGGGCTTCGATGGATTTCAAATAAGATCACAACAAATCTCTCGGAGTGTCGGATTGGTGAACTCACGAAGTAGGGTGGATAAACAATCCACTTCTCCCAGCATCC
This sequence comes from Picea glauca, assembly GCA_000966675.3. Lineage (NCBI taxonomy): Eukaryota > Viridiplantae > Streptophyta > Pinopsida > Pinales > Pinaceae > Picea > Picea glauca. The sequence continues at coordinate 152,448 of JZKD02S1675260.1, forward strand.
AATGATTGATACTCGCTATGGAACTCCAGGATCGGGTTTCTGGGACTTCGAAGCTCCGAGGCTCTAGGACATCGGATGATTCCACCTTTGTTCAAACAAAAAATTCTGAACCGTGAGTCTCCGCATACTTCCATGTCACCCCAATGACAACATGGCTTCACTTTACTTCGGTGTAACAAAACTTTGGGGGTTTCTTCCTCCCATTCTATCACGATACATTTCTTCGGGAGTGTCCAATATCTGAACTTCATGATCTGGTGCCACGCATCCACTGGGGCCCATGGTTTCCATGCTTGAATAAAAGATACCAAAAATTCAAATCAAACTTTATACTTTTCAAATTGTGAGGACATGGGTCAGTAGTTTTGGAGTATCTCACTGATCGTTCTACAATTTTCCTCATGTTGACACATACCCTTTCTGGGAAAACATGGTTTGGATTGCGAGATCACCTTCTAGAATTATTTGCCGCACATCTTCGATCTCCGTAATTCCGCTCGGTCATCGATATTGATAGATTGTGATCAAATTTAATGTGGGCCCGATCCTGCTAACTTCTTCAGCACATTTAACTGCCTTATGTCATGTTCTAACTACATTTCTATCTTACAAAGGTTCTTAACTCACTAACACGTGGCACACATCCCATGTGTCCACATCATCCTTAGTGACATCAGCAGGCCACGTCACTTCGGGACTTCAGGATCTGGAAGATTTCACCTTTGCATACCCCATTTCTCCTGAACTCCGAACTCTTGAACTTTATTACCTTCCGCTCTTGGCTTAACCCTATAGTTCTTATCTGTCCTTGGTCAAATCCAATGGTAAACACTTCCCCCCCAGATCTACGGTGTAGATCGTCTTCAGGAATTCAAAACTTCGGATTCAACCCTTTTCTTCTCTATTACAAATAAACTTCACTGAAGTTGCGATGTCTGAAGTACTTAGGGGTTAATATTCATGCAACTTTCTCCATATCTGATGGTTGTGAAGGATCCTCCTTCTCCTGAAAAGATCCCACGACCCAACTTCAAACCTTGCAGTTGCAAACCCACAGTTATTGCAACCTCTTTTCTCTGCCACCATTCCATAAATTGTTATACCTCCTGAGCTTCATAACATGACCAAGGTATTATCTTGGCACTATGGAATGCTCTGAAATTCAATTTTGTCCCTTTCGACAACAATTCCCTCTGAAATCTTGTCTCGCTAACCACTAATATGGCCCATCTAGGATCAGTATCGAAACCCTGGCTATGATACCAATTTGTAATGCCCCTCAGTCGACGACCTTGGTCAGGTAACGCTACTGAAGAAACCTTTGATTTTCCTTTACTACTCTGATACCATTCTTGTGACATTCCCGACCTTAAACAACATACCAGGCCATGCCACCGAGTAACTTTGTAGAAATAATCACATTTAAAACTTAACCGAAAGATAGAGATAACATCTGGTATTCACACATATAAATATATATCTATCTAATGAAATTAAACAGACGTCAATACTCTACTCATACACTTGTTCATGCAGAAGCAACATTAACACCTACATGCAACATATATATACAAGCGTTACTCATTAATTATAATGCAAATACAAATACACAACATGCAATGAACAAATAATTGGTACTTATCTTTTAATAGATGACCACCAACTGCATGCAAAACTTCCATGAACCTCCCAGCCTTATACCACGTTGCTCATCATGCTCAGCGCTAGGTCACCCTCGATCTTGGACTAAACTCCACCGGGAAAGGGAATTCTCTGCTTGGCAAGGACAACAAGGAAGTTGCATAGAACAATAGGAAGGATATTTCATCCCAGGAGCCACTTATGTCCACAACCCACAGACCCTCATTCCCCACACGCCTGCTCCACCCTAAGAGGGTACACCTTCACTAATACAAGTCCATCGGCTACTACACCTCCCTTACCTTGGGCTTCAACAATAGGCTGGATCAGAAGTCTCATAGTACTATAGATGCTATGAGACTCCCTTAAGGAGAACCTACTTCCCAAAAAACTCTCTCACCTGGAAGAGTTGCTCACAGGCCTGACAACCTGCTTCTTCAATTAAGCTCTTATGTCAAACAGACAAAGGTGATGTCAACAAAAAAATTCGGGTAACACACAGGTTAATTCAACCATAGAAAATGGGTATGGACATAGAATACGACAATAAACCAAGCTTATCCAAATCTTCGTTGACAACAACTACCAACCACTATGACACAACAAAACTTAGGAAAAATACAAGTTGGTCGGGCTTCACAAGAAATATGAAGGACAACTCCAGTTTCTGCATGTTACACTGGTGGGTGCATCACTGGGGAGTATGTCTCTCTTCCAGGGTGGCTAACCTTGTGAGAGTGCTGATGCAATGGTGAAGTATCGTGATAGTCGTGAGAATCATGAGATTGGTGAGTGAGAGGGCCCCCAATGGGCTGACTTTCCCACTTAAAACTACATGCACCCAGGTTGACACATGTCTCCATGAAGCTGCAGGAGCTCCACTTTACACTCATCCCCCTTTCCCAAAGGAACTTAGGACAAATTGTTATATCAAACCTTAACTTCTAGGAAATAATAATATAATATTATTCTTTTAGAGGTAAGCCCTCTAGCTTTGCCCCTATTCCTGAACACTTAGCCCCTTCCCCGCCTAGTGGAGCTTATTCCCCCATAACTCTTTCTTCATGGAGGGTCTACACACAACAATGTAATTTTATTAATTATATGTGTGTATTTACATACACAAAATCATGCTCATTGGCCTTAACATATCGCTCACTAGCCTAATAAACACAAAAGTCTCTCAACTTATAACTACTCGGCTCACTAACCTATAAGCATAATTAAAATTCAGTAGGGGCTAGGCCTTGGGGTGTTACATGATCCATTGGGTTGCTCCCAAAACATGTATGTACCATGCTTTGACCTGTCACCAATATCCACTGAAAACCCAAGTTTGTACACTGCTCTCAACTAAAAACTGAACACTAAATACACCACTACAATATGAATGTACGCACTACTGAAAACCCAAACTGAAAATTGCTTGACCAACAATATTATTTTCACACTCCCATATACTCTAAAACTACTGAAATGAATACTCAATCAAGTGATGCTAAAGTGCCAATTCATCCAATCAAGTAATTGGCTTCCCAATTTTCCTCTTCTCACATTTTTCTTAAGCAGGCAGACAAATGTAAAAGATGGCATCTGAAAACAAAAATTGAATCCCAAATATGAGCTTATGAATGAAACAAATTCATCCTTCACTGATGACTGTAATAGGATGACCACAGGATCTTGAAAACCATGAAAAAACATTTCTTCTTGATGAAAAAAAATAGAAAGACAAGACTCTTTCATAAGTGTTTGTTGTTCTTGCTCTATTTCTTCAGTTCTGAGAACATTGCCAAATGAAATGGAAGGAATAGGTTTGTCTAATCTTCCATGCATATCAACAAAAATGTTCATACATCCATGAACATCTTAAAATATTACAACCATATTATGTGTATCAAGGCTATCCTCTTGTTCATCAAACAATTCTGATTTGGTTTTATTAACCTTCGGGAAATTTGCTTGAGGACTGTCATTTTGACTTTGAAATGAATGAAGGGAAATAAGTTCCTGCTCATGATATTATTTCAAATGTTAAAAGATAACAACATGAACTATTTCACAGTCTAGAGTTCCCATGGATGCATTTTCAAAACTATGATTTTCAAAGGAATCAAATAAAACAACTGCCTCTTCATTATCTTTCTGTATTTCTGATTGAAAAGTGGCATACAATGTTTTGTTTTTTTCCTAAAACTCTATGTCATTTGTTTGTTCATTGCTTGAAGTCTCCATAGATGCATTTTTAGAACCCTCATCCATGTCTAAGCCACTTAGAATTTGAACAACCACATCATTCATAGGGGAAGAAAGACAACTTTGAACACTTTGTCTTGTTGGAAATCTTGTTGAATATCTTCATCAAGTTCAGGAGAAGGAAAACAATTTTTAGAAACAACTTCTTGATCATATTCATTTTCAACCAAAGGAGGGGATACTATTTGTTGTTGGGATGAATATTCATAAAGTGCTTCTATGATTTCATTGTTCATACACTCTTCATTACCAAAAACATTTTCAAGCTACTTAATGAAGTGTTTACAAAATTCACAACAATCCTCAAACAT
>JZKD02S1675260.1:188270-204474 GCA_000966675.3 Picea glauca
ATAGATTTCGTAGGATTAGTGTCAAACCTTTGGAAGGTTCTTGATGAATTAAATTTATTGATGTTCATAAGTGATGTATATTAATTCATTAGATGACTAGTGTTTAGAAAATAATTGAGTGAAACTAGGTATTTAATTCAGGACTATCTTATTAATTGTTATTATTTTTTAATCTGCAATGATTCATGGATGGCTAATTGCGTTCTTTTATTGATGTATGTTTTTAATAGAATTTGTTGCGCCTTGAATACTTGATAATTAAGAGGATTGTTTATCTTGTTGGATTTCGGCTTGATTGTCTTAGTGGGATTTAGACACCTCCTTGTTCTTTAGAATAATTGCTAGTCCTGAGACCTCAAGTGGTCAAAATCAATTGGATGAATCTTGGGCTTGAGCGCTACTTATGTGTCTTGGAGGTCCTAACCTTGAAGGATAGGTTGGGTGGGAAGTTCCTTTATGTTAGCTTTATGTGATGAGTCGATCTCACATCACTATTTTATGATACTTGTCGATTATGTGTCGTTATCTAATGTGATGAAGAGTTGATCATGTATCATTACAAATTATGTTAATGCATTGACTATGTGCCGCTATTAATTAGGTTAATGCTTGATTTGTTTGTCACTAATTTGGATGATGTGTTGATAGGTTTCTATTATTTATGTTTGACGATCTTATTTTCCTAGCAAATATATATATATATATATATATATATATCTACCTTGTACATTGGTATTTGTTATCATAATGGAGGGGCCATTACATATGGTATCAGAGCGAGGTTCAACCCTGTGACTTGGGATCATTACACCTTCCACTATATTAAACATTTGATTAATAACTTATCACTAATTAAAATTTTAAATTTTTCCATGTAGGTAATCATGGTTAGAGGACATTGTGGAGGTGGATGATGTGGTGCTAGGGGAAGAAGTGCGATGCCTCCAGTTGCATCCATGCCAAAGGGGTCTAACCCCCAAGGAGAAGAACAAGTCATTGGATAGGAGTAGATTGTTGTGGGGGATGTGGTTGGTTTGATGAGGTCCTTTTAGAGGATGTCAGAGGCCTTGATAAACTGACTATATAGATATGAGGCTAGGGTGCCTCCACCTAATGAGGGTTTACAATACGCTCTAGCTGTCAGTGGTAGCATTCATAGATATCTCAAGAAGGTTATGTTTCCCGAGTTCATGAGTGCCATGGAGGGATCAACTGCTGAGGTATGGTTGGGGAACATGAGGATGTGCTTCACACTTCGTGACTACACCTCCAACATGAAATTTTGCATGGCAGTATTTCAGTTGAAGGGGAGAAATATTCTATGGTGGAATATGCTCCTACTGCAAATAAACATGGTTGTCGAAGACATGTCGTGGGAACTTTTTCGGGAGTAGTTCTGGGGGAGGTATTTTTCAGATTAATTCATTGATCACCAACTAAATGAGTTCAACGCCTTATAATAGGGTGGTCATATGGTGTCGAAGTATGAGGCCATATTTATGGAGCTACTTCGGTATGCCCCACATCTAAATACAGAGAAGTTGAAGGTCAACAAGTTTGTGTTCAGCCTTAACTTCAACATTCGTACGAAGGTGAGGACTCTAATGCCTCAGACATTGCACAATGTAGTCCAGAAGGCCCTCATAACTAAGGAAGAGCTGAACAGCGGGGGTCAGGGTGGGACTCTTGTAAGACCGATTGGAAAGACAACATCTGGAGTGTGACATCATCAGACACTAGCCATACATACATCTGGGTATCGAGATACATCTAGAGGACCCGTGTTCATGAGACCATGATGATCAAATCATCGGTAGAGGACTCCCTACAGAGGACCACCGCATCAACAACAATGTCGCCCACAACAACAACATTTTAGGCCTGTTCAACAGAACATACCAGGATCTCATGATGTTAGGCCAACAACCTATACTTCGAGGACGAGGAGTACTGGAACGAAAATTGGATGTTGTACATGTGGAGAGCCACATTACCAGCAAGACAATCTCATTGAGAAGTCCAGAGTGGTTGGGTCAATAGGATACTCTACAGTTGGAGATTTGGGCAAAGCCCATAGGATTCATGCAGCGATGAATAACCACTAGGACGAGCACTAGTCCAATGTGCTTGAGATGTCAGGTACCATCGTTGACCAAAATTTTAGTATTTTGATAGATCCCAGTGCTATCGAGTGCTTTAACTCTAGTGCAGCTCTGAAAATAATTAAGGTAGAGGTAGTCAATCATGACGAGTTTAGGTATGTAAAAATGGCTCCAGGTGCCAAACAAAAGGTTGGAGGAAGGGTTATGGGCTGTCACATTAACTTGGGAGAATTTGTAACGAATTATGACCTATATGTCATGATATTAGGATCTTATGACATCATGATCCGTATGGATTGGTTGGAATCACATGACGCGGTACTCAACTATAAGATGAAATGGTTGAGTTTGACCGATGATGAGGGACATAGAAGAGTGATTGTAGGAAGAAACCAGGTAGTGTCCTTGAGATTCATTTCTTCCCTACAGCTATAGAAGAGCATGCACAAAGGATGTAAGTTATATGAAATATTAGCACTAAACGAAAGGGGTGAGGCAGAAGGATTGGAAAACCTTTCGATAGTATGAGAGTTTGTTGACGTATTTCCAGAGGAGTTACCACGTTTTTCACCTGAAAGAGAGTTGGAGTTTACAATTGAATTGAAACCTATAACTGAACCAATAATAAGAATGCCTTATCAGATTTCAACACCTGATTTATAGGAGTTGAAAATGAAACTGAAGGAGTTGTTGGACTTGGGACTTATACATCCAAGTGTGTCACCTTGGGGTGCACCTGTTTTTTTCATAAGAAAAAATGATGGGTTGTGGAGACTTTGTATTGACTACTGTCAAATGAACAAGATGACGATAAAGAACTAGTAACCATTGTCAATAATAGACGATTTTTTTGACCAAATGAAAGGCAGAACAGTGTTTTAAAAGATAGAATTGAGATTAGGATATCACTAGTTACAGATTAAAGGGGAATACATTCCTAATACCGCATTCAAGATGAGGTTCAGACATTACAAGTTTACCATTTAACCATTTGGACTAAAAAATGCCTCGGTGTATTCATGAGTTTGATGAATGGGGTGTTTCACGAATGCTTGGAAAAGTTTGTTCAAGTATTCATTGATGGCATATTGATATATTCTTGGATGACAAAATAACATGACGAGCATTTATGCTTAGTACTATAGTGTTTATGAGAAAATAAATTATACCGTAAACTGTCGAAATGCTCTTTTTACCAATCAAGGATTCATTACTTAGGGCACGTTATATCTGATGAAGTTGTCATTGTGGATACTGCAAAGGTAGAGGATATTATGGAATGGCCCGTGCCGAAAAATGTACAATAAGTATGCAACTTTATGGGTTTATTGGGATATTACCGACAGTTCATCGAAGGTTTTTTGGAGATATCAAATTTGATCACAGAATTACAAAAGAAAAACAAGAAGTTTGTATGTACCGAGAAGTATGTGGAAGCATTTAAAATGATCAAAGGGTTGTTGATGACAACACCAATACAAAAATCCCCTGACATGGACAAGGAATTCTTGGTATGCACAGACACATCCAAGGAAGATTTAGGTGGAGTATTGATGCAACACCGTTGAGTGATCACTTACATCTCGAGGAAATTAAGAAAGCATGAGGAGAACTATGCAATGCATGATTTGGAGTTATTGGCCATTGTGCATCCCTTGAGAGTGTGGAGACACTATTTGATTGGACAAAATATTTGAAATAAAAATAGATCACTCTAGATTGCAACACATATTTACGAAAAGTGACTTGAACAGGAGATAAAGGCATTGTTAGAATTAATTAAGGCATATGATTTTGAGATTACTTACATAAAAGGAATGATAAATAGAGTGGTTGATGCATTGAGTCAGAGACCACGCATATTCTTGGTGATACCTCTTCGGATGAATCTTTGAGAAAGGATTCTAACGATATAGATCGATGATGACTGGTATAAAGAGGTTAAGGAAAATATCGGACAAGACACCATTATGGTACCAAAGTTTGAGGGAAATACATTGGAAAATGAAGGATTGATGTGGTATAACAAAAGGATTTACGTACCACCTAATGAAAAATTAATAATTTTGATCCTGAGTGAAGTGCATCACGCAATGTACAAGGCTCATCCGAGAGTCATGAAGATGAGGGAAAGGAATGAAGGAAATCATAGTTAGCTACGTGGTGAGATGCCTAGAATGTCAGAAAGTGAAAACTGAACATAGACATCCAGCATGATTACTACAACCACACGCTATTCTGGAATCGAAATGGGAGGTCATTTCGATGGACATTATTGTTGGATTGTCGCTGACAGTAAGGAGCCATGACTCGATTTTCGTGGTAGTTGAAACTCTAATGAAGAGTGCACATTTTATTCCTATGCGTACGACATATCAAGTGCCAAACATAGCGAGAGTTTTTATCAGTGAGGTTTTGAGATTGCATGGTGTACCAAAAAGGATCATCTCCGATAGAGGATCAGTGTTTATGGGACATTTTTGGACCATTTTCTAAGAGGCCTTGGGGACACCACTCAACTTTAGTACATCGTATCACCCTGAGCCAGACAAGAAGATAGAAAGAACGAACCAAATTTTGGAAGATATGTTGCATATGTATGTAATTACCAACAAAAGCATTGGGAAGAGTTCTTGCTGCTGGTAGAGTTTGCATACAACAACAACTATCAAAGTACCATTAATATGGCACCGTTTGAGTTTCTTTATGGGCGTCCGTCTTGGACACCATTGAGATGGGATCGACTTGAGGATAGGGTCCTGGTAGGACCAAAAGCGATCCAATAAATGAAAGAACAAATAAAATCAATAAGAAAAAGGATTAAAGAAGCACAGGATTAACAAAAGAGTTATGCCAATGTGCACAACGTTGACCGCAATTATGAAGTTGGCGACCGAGTTTTCCTGCAGGTGAAACCACACAAGAGTTCAATCAAGTTTGGGAAGGGATCTAAACTCTCTGAGAGGTTTGTGGGACCTTTCAAAGTTGTGGAAAAGAAAGGACCCGTTTCCTATCGACCATCCTTGCTTGATTCTTTGAGGCATATGCAAGATGTTTTTCATGTACATGTTTTGAGACATTATGTTAGTGATCCTACACATGTGATTGAGATGATTTCATTGTAGGTGTTGGAAGAGGGTGCACTCATGGAAGAGCCCATCTACATTTTGGACCATTTCATTCGACGACTACGACGTCAAACAATCGATTAGGTCAAGTTCCAATGGGACAATTATAGTCCACACTCGACTACCTCGGGGGACGCATATTATATGCGTCAAAAGTTTCCCGACTTATTTTATAGATTAGACATATAGATCTTGTCAAATACTTTATTTATTTCATTTTAAATACTGTACAAATTCAGGGCGAAGTTTAAAGAAAGAGGGGGTGTATGTAATATCCCTCTCTTGTGAGCACATGTTATTGACTTATTCTTTGAGGACACTTGTGTGCAAGTGATCTGGTTATAGCACATGGTTATTGTTTCTCTTATGGATTTTTATGATGATGTTGATGGATTATGACTTTGTGTTATTTATGAGTATTGACATATGCTATTGACGATTTCCCCTGAGTGTGCAAGACACTTGATGGATTGTTGATGCCGAGGGCATCAATGGACCTCCTTGGACTCCGAATTAAGTCAGGGAATGTATTGTATTGGTTTGAGTATTTCATTTATGCATATATGACATATGATTGTTTATAGCATGATTTTATATATGGATCATTGACAGTGTTTCGTTGATGGATGCAGGCTGACAAATTCTTTCTAATCTGACTCACATAAGGCGTAAAGGGGCCATGCACATAGACCAGATATTGAGGGAGAGGTGTAGAAATATCTCTATCACAACCTACTAACACTCCCACTATGGCTCGAATTGAAGGTTAACGATTACCCAATTTGATAGGTCCACGATGACGTGAGGGTAGACTGAGATAGTCACTCATGAAGATTTCTAAGGTGTGCATAATAAGGTGGGGTCTTTATTCCTTAGAAGCCCTTAGTCTCTCACAAGGTCGCCTGAATGGAGTGTTGAATCCAAGGGTTGGAAAACTACCAAAACCAGTCAAAGGCGACTCACACCCTTGGAGCACAGAGTGCATCTTAAAGGGCATGGTGTGAAAGTAACACTTGAGTCAATGAATCTAGGTGGCCTAGAAAACCTTGGGAGAATAGTTAAAACTTGTAAAATCTTTAAACATTTCCTAATTTAATAAATTAATTAAGGATTGAAATGATTACTTGTAAAACCCCAAATGAAAGTCTAAGCCTATTAAAAATTGAGCCTAATTCTAAGTTAGCAAGGAGACTAAAACTAAATTATAAATTAAATAATGAGGGGATGAAGTAAATCAATTTTAAAAATTAAGAAAAATAACATAAACCTAAAGATCGATTTAATACACATATGTGCAAGAAAATACCAAATTGGAATTTAAGGTAAGAATGGAATAAAGATGAAAGAATGTGTACACATAGAATGGTATCTAGAGTCTAGCTAACACTAGTCTAACTAGGAGAAGAATCCTATTTTAACTCAACTCATATTTAATAAGGCGTCAGTCATTAATTGGAAATAAGGGGAATAAAGAGACAACTAGGAGTGATTTAAGGAGATCTTTTAGGAAGGGTGAGGGAAATTGGCTTTTATTAAAATAAATTGTGGAATTACTTGTGCAACTTGGGGGAGAATATGACAAGTATAAGGGGGAAATGATTCTAAATTATTTAATTAAAAATCAAATTAATTGTGCAAGTGGGGAGGTGTCATGGAGAAATTCTATAAAAAAAATGGCCTAGATGAGAATTAGATCACACTAGTTATGGGTAAAGTTATGCTGCAATTTTTTTTACTGTTTTTACTTGTGAGAGTTGCGATACCCATCTTGAGATAGAGTGGTGGATTTACCTTGAGAGGCAAGCTGGGAGCTAGAGTACATTCTAGTTTTGTGCACGTGGTCCCTTTGTGGCTTGGGGGGATAAGGGGGAAGAAGAGTACCTCTAGAATTGGCTAGGAGGTACCTATGAAGTCCTTGGATTAATAAGCAAAAGCAGGGAGGATGTTGCACAATTTATTTTGAAGCTGAAGATCATCTTCCCTATCATCGATCTTGACTCGCGATATTTAAGAGTTTAGTTATTTTATTGATACCGCGTTAAATTTTGTATACGAATAAGTATGTGAAGACGTTCTTGAATAGTGACATATTGTTCCTTGTTTTATATATATGATCATATCTTTATTGTTGACGGAATGTAATGTCTACTATGTTCACAAATTTGATTTGATTAATCATTGTATGCAAATTATGTATAGAATTCTCTACATTGAATAATAACTCTGGTTTTATGCTGAGTTTTTATTTGATATAATTTGTAAAATTTTTAATGACTAAATAAAATATTCGTAGATTACAACTTATTTAATAATAAAAAAAATAAAAACCCACAAGTTTAATCACTGACTATAAGGCTGTCAATCTCCCTGAGAATGAATGTGAATTTTGAGAATAAATGGCATTGTTACACTGAAAGAAAGCCCCATTTTGTTGAGGGATTTTGTATGAATTTTGATGCAAGAGCATCGTTTTCAAACCAAGAAAGCGAGGGAGAAAGCGAATTGACACTACAACATATTGAAAGGGTCAAACCGACTCTTAACTAGCTTGGTAGTGGTGTGGAGATATTTTTTTTGTAATTCATGTTGTTAGTTAATTGTATGTAAAATCCGGCCATCGTTTGAAATGACGGATCATTTTAAATCCTTACACGATTGTAAGATATTACAGGTGTAGGATATTATCCCTTATTAGTCATTAGTTTGAATTTAATTGATTTAGTAGGTAACCGCTAGAGCAGGAGGTGGTAGAACTTAGATAGGATGGAGAAGAGCTGAGAACTGACTCCTTTAGATTTTTTTAGATAATTCTTTTTTGTATTGTGTCTGTAAGAGACACCAAGGTAACTATTTTTTTTTGGATTGAACAAAATAGAAGGGAATTGATCCAAATATACGATGTTGATATCTTCTGTTGTTGTTATGAGTTTTGTGAGTGCATGAGGTTTACTGTGACTGAATGAATTCATAAAGGATTGAATAAGTTTAAATTGTTTCTCTTCTATAAGTTTATGTGAGGAGTGCATACCGAATGCAAGGAGTGCGTGTGAGAGAGTTTTTTGACTCAAAGCTCAAAAGATATAGAAAGAAACTTTTGTATGCAGAGTGTGCATAGAAAACGCAAGGAGTGCATATGCGAAGTCTTTGACTTGGAGAAAAATTTGGAGAAATCGTTGAGGTGTTTCTCATAAGACAATGCAGAGGTTTGTTGCAAGGCGTACACAGGGCCATAACTCGACTAAGTGTTGAAGAAAAAACTTTAAGGAGTTCAAAAGTTTGAAGAAAGGACAAGTACAAAAGATTTTCAAAATAAATCCTTCACGAAGAAAGAATTGTCAAAGGTTTGACAAGATAAAGGATCAAGATTCACCCAAGAGGAGCCGAATCACTCTAGACCGTTAGATATTCAAGAAGTCGCGCACTAGTTAGTCACGAGGGTCCTTCATAAATTTGCAAATCGAAATATTTAAAATGCAGAGGGGTACAAACCTCTGAATCACTAAGCCTCAAAGAAACCCTAGCCATTGATCGTCCAGGGAAAATTTCAAGTTCGCGATTCGGGAGAAAGCAGTGAAGTAGTTGTCAAAAAGGCTAAAACCTAAAATTTTGAAGTGATATGAGGGAACAATCTAAGTCATTTATCATTGGTTGAGGATGACTGTTGATCTCCACGTGTGGAGATAATTTTCTGATTAGGGGATCGGGAGTTGTGGGGTTGAGTGTGTTAAAGATTCCTAAAAGTCTGAGCCCAAAGGGATCATGACCATTGGTTGTTCGAATGAAGAGAGTCATAGATCTCGTTCAGAGGAATCCACGGTTTAGAGTTTGGAATAATTGGTAGAGGCAAAAATTAAAATGACCAAAGCCCAAAGTGCTTAAGGATTTAAGCCTAGGGTCACAGCCCAAGGTCATATGTGATTTCCACCAAAAACAGAAGATTGGTGTCGAATTCAATTTCAAAGGAACATGGGACCTAAGTGAATTTTTCCAGGGTTAGTGAAGACCCAAAGAAATAATCATTCTCAGTCTTGTGAAGAACCTAGACTGAGAGGTCGAGTGACCCTTTGGAGAGAAGGGGGGTTTTCACCAAGTGGTATCATAGCCTAAAAAATCTTGAAGTTGTACTATGTGTGTTAGAAATAGTTGAAACAATGCCACCAAGGATACATGTAGAACCACCTATACTAAATTGTGATGTAGGAAGAGAAATGAGAGAGCTTTTCACAAGATTGAAAGCACCGGAAGAAATTCAAAGGAGAACACTTGCCACTGGAGATGTCAGTGATGCAGAAAGAGAAGAAATAGAAGTTGAAGAATCTACATGGGAAGATGTGGCCAAAGAATGCTTATTGAAATTTGTTGTGAAGTTGGGAGCGAGAGAAAATATAAACATCCCAATGTATGAAGGCAACCTAGATACTAAAGAGATATTGGACTAGATAAGGTCCATGGACAAGTATTTCGATTATGAAGATGTCGAAGAAGGGAAGAAGTTGGGACATGCTGTCACCAGATTAAAGGGACATGCAACACTGTCGTTGGATGAACTGCAGAAAGATAGGAGGAACAAAGGAAAACATAAGATAAATAATTGGGACAACATGTTAGCCAAACTAAAGGCTAAATTCATACCTAAGGATTATCAGATAAATTTGTTCAGGAAGTTGCAGAACCTGAGAGATAAGGGTATGACAGTGAAAGAGTACACAGAAGAATTGTATAGGCTGAATATTAGGACTAGACAAAGGGATAAAGATGATGAAAATATTTCCAGGTATATAAATGGCTTGAGGCATGAAATCCAGGATGAGATTAGCATGATGATTGTAAGGAAAATGGAGGATTCTTATCAGATTGCACTAAAGGCAGAAGAAAATTTGTCCAGGAAATAGAGTCGGCGAAGCAGAGACAGAAGCTAAAATCATATGGCCACTTCGAAAGGGGGGGAAGTTCTCGAAGACAACTGTTTGGTGGGAGAAATTATTTTCCTCAAGGAAGAGGAAGAGGTAGAGGAGGTGAAGTCAAATGTTATGCATGTAGAAAGACAAGACACATGTCTCAGGAATTCCCTGATAGGAAGAAATAAGGAGGAGGAGAAGCACACATTTTTGAATCCCAGAAGAATGTGGAAGTAGAAGCAACAAAAGGAGGAAAAAACCTTAGGATGAGGAAAGTTCTTCTAAATCTAGAGAAGGAAATAGAAGACTCAGTTCAACGAACAAGGTTGTTCAGGACTCCTTGTAAAACAAAGGACAAAGTTTTCAAAATGATTATGGACAGTGGGAGTACTGATAATTTAGTATCCACAGAGATGGTGGAGAAGCTGGAGCTGAAGACAACTGCACACCCAAATCCGTATAAAGTATCGTGGTTGCGGAAAGGACATCAAGTAATGGTAAGTCAACAATGCAAAGTTGAATTTAAAATAGGAGGTTACAAATATGAGATTTTGTGTGATGTAATTCCTATGGATGTTTGTCATATTCTGTTGGGGAGACCATCGAAGTTTGATAGTAATGTCATTCATGATGGGAGAAATAATACTTACACTATAGAGAAAAATGGTAGAACCCACATGTTGCTACCAATAGAAGAGAATAAAGAAAAGGAATAATCCATCACAAGAATATTTCTCATGAGTGGGAAGGAACTCTTGAATGAGATAGAGAAAGATCAAGAAATACAATTTGTTGTAGTAGGGAAGCCAAGAGTTATCCTTACCAATACTTCCATAGATGATTTACCTGAAGAAATCCAGGAATTGTTAGAAACATTTTTTGATACAGTGGTGGACGATTTACCACACTCATTACCTCCCATTCGGAGTATTATCCACCATATTGACGTGATTATAGAAGCCAGTTTTCCAAACAAAGTAGCATATATGTTGACAACTTGAGAGAATGAAGAGGTTAATAATAAAGTTCAAGAGTTGTTGGATAAAGTTTTAGTCAGGTAAAGTCTAAGGCCATGTGCAATGCCAATTGTATTAAGTCCAAAGAAGGATGGAGGATGGAGAATGTGTATAGATTCCTGAGCCATCAACAATATTACCATAGGGTATAGATTCCTTTTACCCATAATGGATCATTTGATGGATTGTTTGAATGGAGCAAGCTATTTTTCAAAAATAGACTTGAAAAGTGGATATCATCATATAAGAATGAGAGAGGGATATGAATGGAAGACAACATTCAAGACAAATGAAGGTTTGTTTGAATGTCTAGTCATGCCATTTGGATTGAAAAATGCTCCAAGCACATTTATGAGGTTGATGAATGAAGTATTAAAAGACTTCATAGGTAAATTTTTCATTGTATATCTAGATGATATATCAATTTTCAACAAAACATAGGAAGAACATTTAAAACACTTGACATTAGTGATGAGGAGGTTGTAGCAAGAAAAGTTTCTAATAAAATTGAGGAAAAGTTCTTTTATGAAGACAAAACTCATATATTTGATTTTTTTGATCTCTTAAAATGAATTGAAGATGGATCCAAAGAAGGTGAGAGAAGTCAAAGAATGACCATCACCAAGGACCATATTTGAGGTGAGACTTTTTCATGGGTTAGTAAGTTTTTATAGGAAATTTATCATAAATTTTAGTGGTATATGTGCACCCATAATGGAGACCGTGAAAAAGAAACATAAGTATTTTAATTGGATAGAGGAGGCTGAGAAAATATTCAGAGTGTTGAAAAAGAAGATAACAAAACAACCAATTATGGTTTTACCACATTTTGGAAAGACATTTTAGGTAAGATTTGATGCAAGTGGAATAGCCATTGGAGCAGTCTTGAGTCAAGATAATAGGCCAGTTGTTTATTTCAGTGAGAATTTGAATGATACCAAGGAGAAATATTCTACATATGACAAAGAGTTTTATGTAGTGATTCAAGATTTGAAGAAATGGAGACATTATCTAATTCCAAAAGAGTTTGTCTTGTATAGCGATAATCAAGCTTTGCAATTTATTACTAGGCAAGAGAAGTTGAATCAAAAGCATGTTAAGTGGGCAGAATTCATGAAGAATTTTACTTTTGTCCTTAAACATATTTCTAGAAGTGCTAATAAAGTTGCAGATGCTTTGAGTAGGAGGATTTTGGTTGTACATGAATTCCAAGTGAAGACCTTAGGTTTTGAGCACCTTAGGGAAATGCATCAAGAAGATCCAGATTTTAAGTAGGCTTATGAAGCATATGAAAATCCTTTGTTGAGGGATAACAACTCATGGGAAGAATATTTAATCCATGATGGATTGTTGTTTAAAGGAAGTTAATTGTGCATACCAAGATGCTCAATGAGAGATAATTTGTTGAAAGAAAAACATAGTGGAGGTCTAGCCGGACATTTCAATCATGAAAAAACATTTGCACAGCTGAATAGTTTGTATTGTTGGCAAGGTATGAGGGAAGATGTGAAGAAATTTGTAGACCGATGTATGATTTGTCAACATGCAAAAGGAAAGAGACAAAACACTTGTTTGTATCAGCCATTGACTATTCCAGAAAGGCCTTGGGATGCAATTAGTATGGATTTTGTATTGGGATTACCTAGAACCCAGAAGGGAAGTGATTCCATATTTTTTGTGGTCGATAGATTTTCCAAGATGGCACATTTCATACTATGCCCAAAAAAAAACGATGCTACACACATAGCCAATTTTTTTTTTAGAGAATTTGTGAGACTACATGGATTGCCTAGAAGTATAGTCTGAGACAGAGACACTAAGTTTGTAGGACTCTTTTGGAGGACTCTATGGAAGAGGCTGGGAACTAATTTATCCTTTAGTTCAACATATCACCCTCAAAAAAACAGATAGAATGAAGTGGTGAACATGATTCTAGGAAATTTGTTAAGGAGTTTAGTCACTGAACAAGGTTGTCAATGGGATCAGAGTCTGGCACAAGAAAAATTTGCATTTAACAATTCAGTAAATAGGAGCACTAGGAAAAGTCTATTTGAGAGGAGCCAGAGGAGTATGATGCATGATCATTGTTGTCAAACCCGGAAAGCGAGGGAGGAAGTGAATTGACACCACAACATATTGAAAGGGTTGAACCGACTCTTAACCAACTTAGTAGCAGTGTCGAGATATTTTTTTGTAAGTTTGCGTTGTTACTAAATTTTATGTAAAATTGGACAAATATTTGAAATGATGGATCATTGTAAATCCTTACACAACTGTAAGATATTATAGGTGTAGGATATTATCCCTTATTAGTCATTAGTTTTCATTTAATTGAGTTAGTAGGTAACTGCTAGAGAAAGAGGTGGTAGAAATTAGATAGGATCAAGAAGAGCCGAGAACTGACTCCTTTAGATTTTTCTAGACAATTTTTTATTGTATTGTGTCTGTAAGAGACATCTGGGTAACTACTTTTTTTTGGATTGAATATAATAGAGGAGAATTGATCCAAATATACTATGTTGATATCATCTTATAGTTTTTGTTGTTGTTATGAGTTTTGTGAGTGCATGAGGTCTACTGTGACTGAATAAATTCATGAAGGATTGAACAAGTTTCAATTTTTTCTCTTATGTAAGTTTATGCAAGGAGTGCATACCAAATGCAAGGAGTGTGTGTGAGATATTTTTTCGACTCGAAGCTCAGAAGAGATAGAAATAAAGTTTTATATGCAGAGTGTTCATATCAAACGTAATGAGTGCGTATGCGAAGTATTTGAATTGGAGAAAATTTTGGAGAAATCACTTAGGTGTTTCTCATAAGACAATGTGGAGGTCTATTGCAAGGAGTACACGGGGTCAGAAATTGACTAAGTGTCAATGAAAATCCTTTTAGGAGTTCAAAAGTTCAAAGAAAGGACAAGTATATAAGATTTACGAAAGAAATCCTTCACAAAGAAAGAATTGTCAAAGGTTTGACAAGATAAAGGATCAAGATTCACCCAGGAGGAGCCGAATCACTTCAGATCCTTAGATTTTGGAGAAGTCGTGCACTAGTTAGCCGCAAGGGTCCTTAAAAAATTCACAAATTGGAAGATTTGAAGTGTAGAGGGGTGAAAACCTTTGAAGAACGAAGCTGCGAAGAAATCCTAGCCATTGATCGTCCAGGGAAAATTTGGGGTTTGTGATTTAGAAGAAAGAGGTGAAGCCATTGTCAAATAGGTCAAAATGTGAAATTCTGAAGTGGGATAAGGGTGGGATCTAATCCATTGATCATTGGTTGAGGAGGACCATTGATCTCCATGTGTGGAGATAATTTTCCGATTTGGGGATCGAGAGTTGTGGGGTTGAGTGTGTTAAAGATAACTGAAATATGGTGTCTGAAGGGATCACAACCATTGGTTGTTTGGACGACAAGATATGTAGATGTCATTAAGAGGATTCTGCTAGAAACATAAGCTTGGCACTGGAATCGATTTTGAAGGAACAGGGGGGCTAATTGAATTGTTCCAAGGTTAGTGAAGACCCGAAGAGATAATTATTCTCGGTCTTGTGAAGATCCTAGACCTAGAGGTCATGCAACCCTTTGGAGAGAAGGGGGGTTTGCACCAAATTTAATTGAATAAACTACTAAATCTCTGCTAAATAGGGTCCTAAAATTGTTGGGTTATGTCCTGAAATTTTCAGGTATTTGGAAAAAAAACATTTGGGAATAAGAGCCACGATTTTTAGATAAAAAAAAATCAAAAGTAGAGGTTACAATTTGTTCAGAGGAAAACCCTTACCATGATTTATTTCTTCCATTCATTAACCATTAGACCGTTAGTCTCGACCATTGAAGAATTCTATTATAAGTTTCCCAAAATCTTTCCAAGGAGTCCACGTATTTGTGCCGGACTGAACTTGATATTGTTTAGGTTCATCGATTTATTGTTAGAACTTCAAATATTTATCGAACTCCAACCCTTTAACCTTTCTTCTCTTACGTGTTCGCTTCTACTTTAGCAGGAGAGGCCTTAAATCCTGCTAAGATTTTGTAGAACTATCCCATAGATATCTGAAGCATATTGTTATGGTCTCATCACTACCAAGCCTAAAAGATGTGACAATTCACCAACTGGGTCAGTGCATTGCGTGCCATGCTTGGAATGCAGACCCTTTCTTGGTTTTTATTGCACTGATATTCATGAAATGTGCATTTTGAGCATCGTGAGATGGTGTTTCTACTAGAATATTATATATACTTCCAAATTATGATCTTCTTGTCTCAGGGTCAGACTTGAGTACAAATTAAAAAAAAAATTGACCGAGTCACATACCAGAGTTGTTGTATGGTTGGAGTTTAGAAGGCACAAATTGACTATCGTCACTCGTTATTCTCAAATTCAAATGAGTAGTTATTCACGCTAAATAGTTTCCAATAGAGTACAAGTCATTGTTGGAAGTGAAGTTAATAGTGATAAATTAACAGTAGCATCCATTTACTTTATGGAAAAATAACTTCCTTGCTGCCTAAAACTCTACGATAAAATCATGTCATCCTTGATGATTTCTGTGAGGCAGAGGTCTTGAACCAATGGAGGATAGTGGAATTGCAAGGGTCGGATAGGAATGACTCCATGTTTCTCTTCACCATGATGTGGGTTAGTCTTTTTGCCATGCCCATTTAGTAGTTTACTGATAGTCATAACTAATAGACACATTAAGAGATATAATGTACCTTACTCCATTTGACATTAGTGTATTAAATTCTAGGCATTAGATGATGATGGAGCAAACATACGTGCACCTGATGAATTGGTCATAATTACTAATGGCAATTTATTGGATCAATGTTACCATTGGAGCTGATTCCCCTCCACCTATGAAATTGTGTGTACAGTTGGCATTATAGTGGTCAGAGCACAACCTATGCTCCTACTCGAGCTCTCCCTTGGCGCCTTGTTTGGTGTTGATTTGTGACTTGGCTCATTATGTAACCCCGATCTACTTTAATCGAAAGGAGTTTAATAGAGATAGATAAGGCTCGTTGATGATTGTTGATATTGTAATCGAATGATGAGT
>JZKD02S1675260.1:240132-263727 GCA_000966675.3 Picea glauca
TCCTTCTAGAAGGAATCTTCTAGAAGGGTGAGTTGGAGTTCGAATGGTTGGAAAAGTACTGGCTTTCCAGATATCTTGGGATCATTCCTTATCCAAGTAACTAATCAATCTTCTCCTATATATTGAGGAGATTACTTATGGAAATGGTTAAGCAAAAGAACTAGAGAAGCATAAGCAAGCTAGCAAGAGATTGATTGGAGAACTTGTGCAAGATTGTATGGAGGATTGATGCTACAGCAGCAAAAGGCAACCATAAGGTCATCATATGTGAGTCAACTTCTTCATGCATGAGCAAGTGTGTGTGTCAAAGCTAGGAGCCATTGAAAGGAGGCCTACGACATCAAGGCTCAAGTTGTAAGTTTCTCTTTCAGTTAATATAATACATGAATATGTCCCTTTCCCATAATGATGATGTCATCTTATTACATGATTCCTTGATCACATGTATAGATTAGGTATTGAATACATTAATCTGCATTTGCTGTGATTGGTTTGTGTTGTTGTGATTGGATGACACAAGAGCATCATAGCAGAGCGAGGAACAACAGAGATTAAAGGAGAGCGTTCATAAGGTATGTCCACAATCCATTTCTCTTAGTTCATTCAATAGCTATATCTAGGGAAAGAGTAGTATTCTGTCACGTTTTGTTCTAGATCCAGGTGGATCTGGGGAGATTGGTCTGTGTCCGCACTCACGAATTTATCCTAAAACAGTGATGGGGCTGAAAATTATGGGAATGAGAGGAAGTTTCAGCTTCGGTATGCAAAGGTGGGTCAGATAAAGAGGGAGCTATAGGAATGTGTAGCTTGGTGCAGATCATTGAAACGATAGATTCAAGCTGGGTAGTCATGTCTTGTTTAAGGTCTTCTTTGAGTTCAGTGATTGATGTGGCGATGGAGGAATGCATGTTTTGATTGATGGTGGCAATATTGGCATTGAGTTGTCTCACTTCTTGTTGGGTCTCTGTGAAATTAGATTGCAAGGTATTGAGCGAGCTTCCAAATCTTGGCTATGGGTATGGGCCATGATGACGAGGGAACCAAAAAGGGGCAGGTGGGGTCAAAAATTTTGCTGAAAAATGATAGGTATAAATGTGATAAGGGTGAAGAGATAAATTGAATGGAATAAGTCTCAAATAATGGTGCAAAAATTTTCAGACTTTTATTTTTAATTTTTTTACACCTACGGAGTTATACTCTGGTCTCAAGAATATTGCAGTGATGAAATGCCCAAATTCTTAACCAGGAAGAAATGTGTAGTGATTTGGCAACTTGAACACAGTTGTGCGACAATAGATCTTCTATGTTTTATGTTTTGTTTTCGTCCCAAAGGGTTAGGTATTCAAGGGTTCTCTAGAAAAGGGTTTTCCTTATGCTATAACTCTCTGATATACATGCGGGGTCCAATAGTAGTTCTCGGCCCAATATCTCAGGGAACCAACTAAGGAGGCTAGACCGTGCTCTTAGACGTAATACCTGACTACCCAGTTACTTGAGAGTATCCTCCCGAGTGTTGTTCTCAATGACACTATAACAATCATGCAACTGATTGGTTTATCTAAAGAGGGCTTCAAGAAATCAAGGTCGTTCCATATACAAGTGTTTTCTGATGCACTACCACTCGAAGGGGTACCAACAAGGGTTACAAGGGTGCCCAACAAATGTGCACTTAAGTACCACTTGTATTTTCTGTGTGTATGAATCCCTCAACCATGGGTTTATGTGCATAACGACATATCTCTATAGCTTAAATATGTTGGAATACATATCTACCCTGAAAAAAAATAACCCACAATTTTCTGCCAAGGAAAGTGCTCTGATACCACTTTTAATACTTGAGATATAAAAAGTATGCAGAAAATAAATAAAATGCTGAAAATGGTAGATAAATAACAATATAACCAAAAAAACACCACAATAACACTGAAATGATATCAGAATAACACCAGAAAGAGCACTTTGATTCCGAGAGCAATGATCACTTTCCTCTTCGATAGGGAAACCTCCAGTCGAGTAGAGCTCTATTACAATAATATCCAATCTAGGGTTCTCATACCCACGACTCCTATTTATACTAGATATGTATATCAAAAGAACCATTTATAGGAAGATCCTTCTAGAAGCAAAAGCTTCTATTAGGTCTTCTTACATTCGACTTATTCTACCTTATTGCAAGGCCTTATTAATATTGACATTTATTACATCTGAATATATTGTTCTACCTACATGAGGGGTTAGGTCCCTAACAAGATGAAATCAGAGAGATGGATTTCCATTTGGGAATTTAAGGAACAAACTCCAATTGACATGGAGAAGGAAGGGATGAAAACATTAATATGGTAGAGACCATTAAAAATTTGCAGAGGGATTTTCAAAGTCATAAAGATGATAATGAAAGACTTATGAGAGCCAAGGAACAACAAGAGGACTTCAACATGAAGCTGATGCAGATCTTGAATAAAATAGAGAAGAAATTGGATAAGGAGATTGGATCAAGCAAATTAGGAAGTCACAGGTCTCTTGATAATAAAAGAAGAACAAGAAGTTCTAGCATACATCACCATCACTCCTTGAGGAATTCTAATAAGAAGGAAAAAAATAGCTCAAGTCCATCGCCTGTCAGGAAGCATAGGAGGCCTGAGGTGGATGAGCTACAAGGAGAAATGAACAAAATCAAACCTCCTACATTTGATGGTGAGAAAAAGAAGGATGAATATGCAGAGACATGGTTGTTGGGCATGAGAAAGTATTTTCAATTGCATAATTATTCTTCTCGGGCAGAAGGTAGAATTTCCCTCTATCTAGTATCAACTCAAGGGAAAGGCATCCATGTGGTGGGATCATATTGTGTAGGTGCAACACATTAAAGAGAAAAGTGTTACTTGGAGAGAATTCAAGAAGTATTTTGAAAATAAATACTTGACTAAGAGATACTATGAAAAGAAAATCAAAGAGTTCTTTGAACTCAAGCTTGGGAGTATGACCATAGATGAATATGAGAGAAGGTTTTTAGAATTGTTGAAGTATGTCTCTTTCATCAAGGATGAGACAATTAATATTCAAAGGTATTTGAGTGGATTGCCATCATTCATTAGTGACAAATAAATTCAAGTTGGATCAGAGGAAGAAGGGAACTAAGCTACCATTCTTCACAAATAATCCTCAGGGACAACCAACTTCTAGAGAACCTAGAATGATTGGGACAGGGGGACAAAGGCCAAGGAAGCCACCTATTCAATGTTGGGGTTGTAAAGGAGATCATATGTGTAGAGATTGTCCCCACATAGATGAAAATGTGAGGATTGTTCACAATGTACATCAAGCTGAAACAACGAAGGACATGGGAAGAAATGTACCAAGGATCTATGCAGCCCTAGACAACAAGCAAGCAAAGTATCAGTCACATATGATTGAAGTGGAAGGTATGATCAACAACCAAACCATTGCTATTTTAATTGATTCACGAGCTAGCCATAGTTATATAGATCCTAATATGGTGGAAAGTTTGCATTTTCCAAGAAGCAAGCATGGAAAATCTTGGTTGGTGCAGCTGGCTACCAGAGCCAAAAGAAAAGTTAATGAGATGGTTAAGTCATGTCTTATGGACATGAATGGACTGAACACCAGGGAAAATTTGAACATCTTTCCTTTAGGTTCCTATGACTGTATAATTGGGATGGATTAGTTGGAAAAACATCATGCTATCCTAGACTATCATAACACGGAATTGACTTGCTTGGATGAGGAAGGGAGCCTAAGGAAAGTGCAGTGAATTCCCAGGGCAGTAACCATTAGGGAAATTTCAGCATTGCAGCTAAGGAAATGTTACAGAAAAGGGTGTCAAATATTTGCAGCTCATATGGAAGAGAGACCTAAAGATAAGGTGCCAAATTTGGAAGATCATACAATCCTATAATATTTTGAATATGTGTTCAAGGACGTACGAGGACTATGCCCAAAGAGAGATATTGATTTCTCTATAAATTTAATTCTTGGAGAATCTCTGATGTCAAAGACTCCTTACATAATGAGTACACCATAGCTGAAGGAGCTACAAATCCAGCTTGAAGAACTTCTAAAGAAGGGGTATATATGCCCAAGTGTGTCACCTTGGGGTTCCCTAATCTTGTTCGTGAAGAAGAAAGATGGGACATTGATATTGTGCATTGGCTTCAAACAATTGAATAAAGTGATTATTAAGAACAAGTATCCTCTACCAAGGATTGATGATCTTTTTGATCAATTGAAGGATGAAAATATATTTTCA
Organism: Picea glauca; assembly: GCA_000966675.3. Classification (NCBI taxonomy): domain Eukaryota; kingdom Viridiplantae; phylum Streptophyta; class Pinopsida; order Pinales; family Pinaceae; genus Picea; species Picea glauca. The sequence continues at coordinate 244,400 of JZKD02S1675260.1, forward strand.
AAGATAGATCTCAGGTCAGGATACCATCAGGTAAGGATTAAAGAGGAAGATATCAGCAAGACTTCCTTCATGACAAGGTATGGTCATTATGAGTTCACAGTGGTGCCATTTGGGTTTTCAAATGCACCAACTATTTTCATGTGCTTAATGAATGGTGTTTTTCGAGAATGTTTAGACAAGTTTGTCATTGTATTTTTGGATGACATTATTATATATTCCAAGTCAGAATAAGAGCATGAGCATCATTTGAAGATGGTCTTACAAGTATTAAGGGAGCATCAGTTGTATGCAAACTTGAGCAATTGCTCATTTTATCAAAAGCAAATTCATTATTTTGGGCATATCATTTAAGAGGATGGGATAACAGTGGATCCTGAGAAGATAGAAGCCATTAGAGTTTGGTAAATGCCAAAGAATGTGACATAGATCAGATCATTCATGGGCCTTGCAGGCCATTAAAGGATATTTATTGAAGGATTCCCAAATATTGCACACCCAATCACTTCCTTACAAAATAAGGGTGTGAAGTTTCAGTGGACATTGGATTGTGAAAAGAGTTTCCAACACTTGAAATCTAACACCCTGTTTCCCCCAGCTTGTAAATATAACTAGACTGGCCAAGAACTGTGGCAAACTCATAAATGTGAATATGTGATGTAAATGGACCTTGAGGAAAAGGTCAATGAATGTGAATAACATTTTGAATTTATTGCAGGACTGCTGAGAGGGGATGTGCAGAAAAGAGACCATGATGGCAGTGGAAGGCACCTGAAAAGGTGGCGTTAACTTCCACCGAGAATTAATACCGTATTTGGACTCCACTGGCCCGGAGAACCAAAAGCGGCTCGCTGGCCTTGAATTTAATGTCTCGCAAGCTGGTAGGTGGATGGCTTAGTGAGGGATGGGATGGTGAACCGCCCATCCGTAGAGCCATCAGGCCTGATCAATGCGAGGGTAATCGTGCCACACGCAACCTCGCAAGAGGATAAGGCATATGGTAGAAGTGATGGAGGGGGCAGACGCGAGGGGAACTCTGGCATTACATAGAGTGAGTGATAGCAGAGAGGAAGGATTGCGACCTTCACTCCTGTTCACTGGCAGACAGAGAGACGCAGTCTCACAACATCGTGGTCTCAGCTCGAGGGTGGCTAGTGGTAAATCCGTTGAGAGCCGCTACACCTACGGTTGGGTGGAAACGAGCACCCCTCTCAGTAGTTGCACTCACTTCTGGTGTTATTTCTAATAAGTGTTTTACATATTGCATCTTGAAATTCATATACTGACATATATGCTCATAGAACTATGAAATTGTGAACAATTACAGTGTAAGAATGTCTGTGTAGTGCTTTGATAAGAAATAATAGATATATGCTTATAACAGAAGAAACCACGTATGAATTATGTTGATGAATGAATTTAATTATGCATAAGTTGAACCAATTCAGGCTTCCAGCCCGTTCTCGGGAAGTTGTTTACCCTTCTCTGTCCCCAGGGATGCCCCGGAATAGATCTCTTCACAGAGATTCACCTCTTGGAAAGGTTTACCAAGAACCTGGAAAAAGGACTTGAATGAGCAAGTCTTAACAACCCTGTATGAGGAGGAATGACCCTCTTAAAATTCTGAAGTAGCGGCGTAGGGATAAGTATCGATCGATGGATGAGACCCCGTCGGAAGACCCATGGTCATTCACGACCGTTAGATTGACGAAAGAAACTAGGGCATTACATACCTTGCCCCTTTTCCTCTATCTTCATGAATAGCGAGGAATTCAGGATCGTAGACCCCCATGGTCCATGACAACATCTGGACCGTTGATTTTTCCACACCCATGAAGTAGTGGAGGAGTGCACAACATGGGACATATCTGAGCTGTTAGATCCTAGCTAGAAAAACCTGACAACCATTGGATCTGTTCAAAGATGCATGAGGGTTAAGCCCTCGTGAATAGGAGGTTGAAAGTCCCGACGAGAGGCGTGTCCATCAGGATATCGACACTCGAGAAGTCGGGAGTCACGATGACATGAGGTCGGGGATTTTCATAGTGAAAATCCCGGAATCAATATGAGTCGTCCATCATAGAAGGACATGTGGACAAGATCGGGAGCCCGTTGGCATTTTGGGGATTGAAGGGACAAGTTGCAGGAGTATTTTGGCAGTGGAAACTGCGAAATCACGAGAAGCAATCAAGACCGTCCATCTTAGGAGGACGCGTCGCGACAATCGGAGCATGCGGGCAATGTTCTGAAAGGAAAGTCATCCATCGGGAAATCGGGAATCTCGTGGACAAGAAGTCCATACACTTTGATGTTATGAAGTCCGAAATCTCGACAAAGTGAAAAGCGTCCATTGTAGGGCCAACTGTCATTATATCGACATATCAGGATTCGACGGATCACAAATCCTGAGGATGAGTACATTTCAGCAGTAGAAAGTCCAAAAACCCGACAGGAGATAAGGTTGCGGTATTGTGAGATAGGGGTCACGTGGGCCAGGAGTTTAGCCAGGAGGGATAATATGTAAGGGACCACATTTACTGAATTGGCTCATCGAGAATCACAGAATCAATATTCCTGTTGACAAGAGTTCAGGATTTCCCATGGTGGAAACCCCGGAATAGATCTGAGTTGTCCGATTGATGGAGGCCACATGTCAAGAGATTAACTGCATCGGGAAACCAGGGATCGAGGATTTGGGAGTCCCATGAGTGAGGGTCCGGATTCTCGAGATGATAAACCCTGATGAACGGACAAGATTCTCTCGGAGGATCCCAGGATCTGTAATGAACGTTTGATTTAAGAAAGAGACGCAGGCATTAATGCCACGAATCCTTCTTTTTCCCTTGCAAGAGATGAAGGAATCGGGACCATAGACCCCATGGTCTATGGAAGTGCCTGGACCATCCATCTATAGAGCAGACGTGGCCGTTGGTAAGCACTTCGACATTTCGGCACCCGGAAAACAAAAAGGCAAGAAAACCTTGTCTTCGCTAGTCACGAAATCTCGATACCCAAAGTCCCATGGATCGTTGGATCCACGCTCCTAAGAGTTGTCGATCTCTTACAAGACTTTCGATATTGGAAGTCGGAGATTTGAATGATGAAGAGTTTTGGAGTCGTTGCACTTCGAACTCCCGAGTATCGAAACCCTGAGAGGATCCATGCCGTTGGATCAGGGAGGCTTATAGTCGTTGATCCCCCCTTAAAAGGGAAACTTTGGAGACCATGGAAGTTTTTTTTTGGGGATTCTGATTGTTAAGAAATCAATGAAAAAGTTCGATTTGCATAGTGGGTATGTGAAAAAGTGGTATCAGAGCATGGTTGCAACACTCAGCCTGATTGGGCTCATGCATGAGTTGCGCATAAGCTTCGTTTGAAGTACTCCTACGAGGAGTAACCCCCTATATTAACTCTCTTGTCTAGGATTAAAACTTGGGAATGAGAACCCGACTGTGTATGCAAGTGAAAGAATTATAAATTATGCGCAGATTATAAAAATATATCTAACTCTTGACTAACAATCAACGTTTGTCTTTTCACCTAAGTGGATGATCAGCCGTGAGAATTTACAGACGCAGAGAATGGTGACTCACCAAGAGATGGGAGAAGGCTCCCACAATAGAGATGAAGAGTCTAACAAAAGAAGAGCAATAGGAACCCCTCCAGACCTAGATGAGGCTATGAGGAGTCTCATGGTTGAGTTGCAAAGATGCAAGGCTGACAATGAAAGGATGATGAAAGAACAAGAAAAGAAAACTGAAATTAATGTAGTGTTACTGCAGAGCTTATCCGACCTACAGTGACAAATGCAGCATGAACCCGAAGTATAGAAACATGGTCGTATCAGTGGCCATATTGAGAGGAGCACCTCAAGAAAGGTCCACCCCAGAGGTAAAGAACTCGTGCTGGACAATTCCACTGAGAAGGAAGCTAGCAATTCAGAAGGCTCTTCCAGTAGCAGGACCAGTTCGTATCCCCGAAAGAAACAGAAGAAACAAAAGACTTCCAAGAGTCATAAATTTGAGGAATTTAGAAAGGCCAAACCTCCCTCCTTCGACGGTGAGATAAATAAGGGAGAGGAAGCCAAGGCTTGGCTACTTGGACTGAAGAAATACTTCAGAGTCCATGATTTTTCAGAAAATTTGAAGGCCCGAGTGGCCACTTTCAATCTAAACGGAAAGGCTTTCATATGGTGGGAAGATCTTAAGAATATGAAAGGGGTCCGCAAGGAGGAACTGTCTTGGAAACGGTTTGAGAAGTACTTCCGGAAGAAGTATTTTTCGGAAAGATATTTCGACGAGAAGGCTAAAGAGTTTTATGAACTCAAACTGGGGCAACTCACTATAGAGGAATATGTCAATAAATTCCTCTATTTATTGAGATATGTACCCTACATCAAATCAGAGAAGGCGAAGGCACAACGCTTCATCAGTAAGCTACCCAAGGAATACCGAAACCGAATCGAATTTGATGAGCCAAAGACCTTAGAAGACACTATTTGAAAAGAAACATATTGTCATGAACAATATGGACATCGGGCAGAGTCTTGTGGAGACTGGAAATAGAAGAGTGGTTCGAGATTTCAGAAAAAGGGGAGAAAATCCTCAGGATTTAAAAACTACAAAAAGAACCCCAGAACGAACTTTCCAACCCGGAGTGTACTCCAGCAGAACTTTCGCTCGGTGGATGGAAATAAAACTTCTGGACATATATCAGTGAAGACTATTAACCCAAAAAAAGAACCTCTGAAATGTTGGGGTTGCAGAGAAGAGCATCTCCTGAGAGACTGTCCACACCGACAACAGAATAGTCAGAAAGTTTATAACATATAGGAAGCTACCACAGTCAATGATGTGGCAAGGAGTGTGTTGCAGATTTATGCAGCCTTGGATAATAACCAAGCTGACCACCAAGCTTCAGTGGTGGAAATAGAAGGTATGATTTTCAACCATCTAGTGTTTTTTTTTATTGACCCTGGTTCAAATTTGAGTTATATAGCCCCTAGAGCTATTGATAAGTGTAAACTATAGCCACAGAAGCAAACTAAGCCATGGTTGGTACAATTATCCATTGGCACCAAAAGAAAGGTAGCAAAGGTCATACCAGCCTGTCAATTAATTTTGGGTGAATTCCCCACCCAAGCAACCCTTAACATATTACCCCTGGGATCATACGACCTGTTGATTGGTATGGACTGGATGGCCGCCCATAAAGACAAACTGGACTGTTACCATAAAACCTTAGAATGTATGAGGAAAGAAGGAAAAAGGATAACCCTCCAAGGGATCCAAAAACCGGTCTCGGTGAGACAAATATCAGCCCTGCAAATGAGAAAGTATTGCCGAAAGGGATGTCCCCTATATGCAATCCAGGTGCTGAAAAAAATCGAAGGCGCTAAACCAAGCCCCAATGATCACCCTATCCTGAGAGAATATAGAGATGTGTTTCCGAAAGCGGTACCGGGTCTACCTCCGAGAAGAGACATTGACTTCTCGATAGAACTCGCACCAAGAGCGATGTCGGTGTCTAGGACACCCTACTGGATGAGCACACCTGAGTTAGTTGAACTCAAATTGCAATTGAAAGAAATGATGGATAAAGGTTATATTCGACCTACCGTGTCCCCATGGGGAGCATCAGTATTGTTTGTGAAAAAGAAGGATGGCACCCTTAGACTATGTATCGATTATAGACAACTCAATAAAGTAACCATAAAGAACAAGTACCCCTTGCCCAGGATCGATGATCTATTCGATCAGTTGGGAGGAGCGTCTATTTTCTCAAAGATTGACTTGAGGTCGGGATACCATCAAGTCCGAATCAAGGGTGAAGACATCCATAAAACTGCCTTTCGAACATGGTATGGTCATTATGAGTTTGTGGTAGTGCCATTCGGGTTAACCAATGCCCCTGCCACTTTCATGTGCTTAATGAACAATGTACTCAGTAAATTTTTAAATAATTTTGTACTAGTTTTCATTGATGACATATTAATCTACTCTAAGAATAGAGAAGAACATGAAGAGCACCTTAGACTTGTGCTGCAAGTGCTAAGAGAGCATCAACTCTATGCTAAATTCAGAAAATGTGACTTCTTTCAGAAGAAAATACACTACTTGGGACATGTTCTATCCGAGAAAGGGGTAGCAGTAGATCCTGACAAGATTAGGTCTATCATGGAATGGCCTACCCCAAAGGATGTCTTAGACATCGGATCCTTTATGGGATTAGTGGGATACTATAGGAGATTTATAAAAGGACTCTCCAAGATTGGTTGTCCAATCACTGCCCTCTGGAAGAAGGGGACGAAATTCCTGTGGACACAACAATGTGAAGAAAGATTTCAAACCTTGAAACATCTACTAACCCATGCACCCGTATTGAAAATCGATGACCCAGAAGTTGACTTCCTTGTGTGCATAGATGCTTGTAAGGAAGGGCTCGGAGGAGTCCTTATGCAGGAAGGAAAGGTGATCTGCTATGAATGACGAAAATTGAATGAACATGAGGTCAACTATGTGACTCATGATCTAGAACTAGCTTCCATAGTGCACGCCTTAAAAATGTGGAGGCATTACCACTTGGGAAGAAAATTTGTACTTATGACAGATCACTGTGGATTACGGTATTTGTTCGACCAACCAAAGCTCAATGCTAGACAAGCTAGATGGATGGCCCTCCTTAGCGAATTTGATTTTGAAATCAAACACATCAAAGGAAAGGAAAATAGGGTGGCCAATGCCCTTAGCAGAAGCATGAAAACAATTCGCCTGGCAGCGGTGAGTACCTGCGAGACAGATGTCAAGAACAGAGTCAGAAAGGCACAAGAAACAGATCCCTTCGTTCAAACTGTGACCTTGTACCTACAACAAGAACCCTCTAAAGGAAAATATGAAGGCTACCAGATGACGAAAGGAGGTCTGCTCACCTACAGAGATAGAATGTACATCCCAAATCGTGACGACTTGAAGAGGTTCATCATGGATGAACTACATAAAAGACCATACACTGGTCACCCAGGATACCAGAAAATGATCACTGCCACCCGGAAACAATTTAATTGGCCGGGATTGAAGAAGGACTTAGCCAAATATTTGGCCCAATGCATAGAATGACAACAGGTTAAAGAAAAACACTGACACCCAGCAGGACTATTACACCCTTTACCCATTCCAGAATGGAAATGGGAAACCATCTCCATGGATTTTGTCATTGGATTACCAACTTCAACCAAACAGAATGATGCCATTATGGTAGTGGTGGATAAACTGAGAAATTCTGCTCATTTTATCCCCGTCAAATCAATCTGCAAGGCGATAGATATCACCCAGGTATTCATGAAAGAGGTATTCCGACTGCATGGTATGCCGAAAGAGATAGTGTCTGACAGAGACACAAAATTTACTTCCAATTTTTGGAAATCACTGATGGCTGGTTTGGAGACCAAATTGTTGTTTATCACCGTCTATCACCCTCAAACTGATGGACAGGCCGAAAGAGTAAATCAGATATTAGAGGATATGTTAAGGATGCATGTAATGCATCAACCTAGGAAATGGGAGGACTACCTGCCATTGGTAGAATTTGCCTACAACAACGGCTACCAAGCATCCTTAAAGATGAATCCCTTCAAGGTCCTCTATGGTAGACCGTGTAATACTCCAGTTAGCTGGAGTAATCCTGTAAACATGATTTCTTTTTGACCCAACATGTTGAAAGAAATGGAACAACAAGTGACTCAGATAAAACAAAATCTGAAGGTCGCTCAGAACTGACAGAAGAGTTATGCTGATCAAAAGAGAACTCCAAGAGAGTTCAAGATGGGAGGCCATGTATATCTCAGAATTAAGCACAGAAGGAGTTCCCTGAGAATAGGAGCTTGTGCCAAGTTGGCACCCCGGTATTGTGGACCTTTTGAGGTTCTAGATAGAGTAGGACCTGTAGCCTATCGGCTAGCACTTCCTCCCACAGTAAAAGAACATAATGTTTTCCATGTTTCATTATTGAAGAAATATGTACATGATGCTAATCATATAATTGACTGGTCTGTGATCCAAGTGGAACCGGAGGGAGAATTTCTACCAAAACCCAATGCATACTGGACAGAAAGGAAACCCCGCTCTGGAACAGAACCATTGTGCAGGTCAAGGTGCAGTGGAAACATTTTCGCCCAAATGAGGCTACATGGGAAATAGAGGATTCCATGAGACAGGTATATCCGATTTTGTTTACTTCTGTACATGCATTTCATGTTAGTAGATACGAACATCGAGGAAGATGTTCCTTTTAAGGGGGAGGGAATTGTAACACCCTGTTTCCCCCAGCTTTTAAATATAACTGGACTTGCCAAGAACTGTGGCAAACTCATAAATGTAAATATGTGATGTAAATGGACCTTAAGGAAAAGGTCAATGAATGTGAATAACATTTTGAATTTATTGCAGGACTACTGAGAGGGGATGTGCAGAAAAGAGACCACGATGGCGGTGGAAGGCACCTGAAAAGGTGGCGTTAACTTCCACCAAGAATTAATACCGTATTTGGACTCCACTGGCTCGAAGAATCAAAAGCATCTCGTTGGCCCCGAATTTAATGTCTCACAGGCTGGTAGGTGGATGGCTTAGTGAGGGATGGGATGGTGAACCGCCCATCCGTAGAGCCGTTAGGCTTGATCAGCGCGAGGGTAATCATGCCACATGCAATCTCGCAAGAGGATAAGACATATGGTAGAAGTGATCGAGGGGGCAGACATGAGGGGAACTCTGGCATTACGCAGAGTGAGTGATAGCAGAGAGGAAGGATTGCAACCATCGCTCCTGGTCACTGGCAAGCAAAGAGACGCAGTCTCACAGCATCGTGGTCTCAGCTCGGGGGTGGCTAGTGGTAAATCCACTGGGAGTCTCTACGCCTACGGTTGGGTGGAAACGAGCACCCCTCTTAGCAGTTGCACTCACTTCTGGTGTTATTTATGATAAGTTTTTTACATATTTCATCTTGAAATTCATATACTGACATATATGCTCATAGAACTGTGAAATTGTGAATTATTACAGTGTAAGAATGTCTGTGTAGTGCTTTGATAAGAAATAATAGATATATGCTTATAACAGAAGAAACCACGTATGACTTATGTTGATGAATGAATTTAAGTATGCATAAGTTGAACCAAGTCAGGCTTCCAGCCTATTCTCGAGAAGTTGTTTACCCTTCTCTGTCTCCAAGGATGCCCTGGAATAGATCTCTTCACAGAGATTCCCCTCTTGGAAAGGTTTACCAAGAACCTGGAAAAAGGACTTGAATGAGCAAGTCTTAAAAACCCTGTACGAGGAGGAATGACCCTCTTAAAATTCCGAAGTAGCAGCGTAGGGATAAGTATCGATCAACGGATGAGACCTCGTCGGAAGACCCATGGTCATTCACGACCGTTAGATTGACGAAAGAAACCAGGGTGTTACATACCTTGCCCCTTTTCCTCTATCTTCGTGAATAGCGAGGAATTCGGGATCGTAGACCCCCATGGTCCATGAGAACATCTGGACCGTTGATTTTTCCACACCCATGAAGTAGTGGAAGAGTGCACAATGTGGGACAGATCTGAGCCGTTAGATCTTAGCTAGAAAAACCCGACAGTCGTTGGATCTGTTCAGAGATGCAGGAGGGTTAAGCCCTTGTGAATAGGAGGTTGAAAGTCCCGATGAGAGGCGTGGCCATTGGGATATTGGCACTCGAGAAGTCGAGAGTCATGATGACATGAGGTCGGGGATTTTCATAGTGAAAATCCCGGAATCAATATGAGTCGTCCATCATAAAAGGACACGTGGACAAGATCGGGAGCCCGTCGACATTTCGGGGATCGAAGGGACAAGTTGCAGGAGTATTTTGGTAGTAGAAACTCTGAAATCACGAGAAGCGATCAGGACCGTCCATCTTAGGAGGATGCGTGGTGGCAATCGGAGCATGCGGGCAAAGTCCCGAAAGGAAAGTCATCCATCGGGAAATCGGGAATCCCGTGGACAAGAAGTCCATACACTTCGAAGTTACGAAGTCTGGAATCCTAACAAAGTGAAAAGAGTCCATTGTAGGGCCAACTGTCATTATATCGGCCTATCGAGATTCGTCGGATCGTGAATCCTGAAGATGAGTACAATTCGACAGTAGAAAGTCCGAAAACCCGACAGGAGATAAGGCTATGGTCTTGTGAGATAGGGGTCACATGGGATAGGAGTTTATCCAGGAGGGCTAGTACGTAAGGGACCACATCGATGAATTGGCTCATCGGGAATCGTGGAATCGGGATTCCTGTTGAAAAGAGTTCAGGATTTCCCATGGTGGAAACCCCGGAATAGATCTGAGTTGTCTGATTGATGGAGGCCACGTGTCGAGAGATTAACTGCATCGGGAAACCGGGGATCGAGGATTCGGGAGTCCCGTGAGTAAGGGTCCGGATTCTCGAGATGATAAACCCCGATGAACGGACGAGATTCTTTCGGAGGATCCCAGGATTTGTAATGACCATTTTATTTAAGAAAGAGACGCAGGCATTAATGCCACGACTCCTTTTTTTTCCCTTGCAAGAGATGAAGGAATCGAGACCATAGACCCCATGGTCCATGGAAGTGCCTGGAAGTCCATCTATAGAGCACACATGGCCACTGGTAAGTGCTTCAGTGTTTTGGCACCCGGAAAACAAAAAGGCAAGAAAACCTTGTCTTCGTGAGTCACGAAATCCCGATACCCGAAGTCTCATGGACCGTTGGATCCACGCTCCTAAGAGCCGTTGATCTCTTACACAACTTTCCATATCGGAAGTCAAATATTTCAATGACGAAGAGTTTTGCAGTTGTTGCACTTCGAACTCCTGAGTACCGAAACCCCGAGAGGATCCATGCCGTTGGATCAGGGGAGGCTTATGGCCGTCGATCCCCCCTTAAAAGGGAAACGTTGGAGACCTCGGAAGTTTTTTTTTGGGGGATTCTGATTGTTAAGAAATCAATGAAAAAGTTCGATTTGCGTAGTGGGTATGTGACATGAAACAATTATTGACAAGTGATTGAATACTAAGGATTGCAGACCCAAATGAAGACTTCATTGTATGCACAGATGCATGTAAAGAAGGACTTGGTGGAGTCCTCACTCAAAATGGGTTTGTTATATGTTTTGAATCAAGGAAGTTGAAGGAGCATGAAAGACACTATGCCACTCATGATTTGGAGTTGGCAGCCATAGTGCATGCCTTGAGGAAGTGGAGACACTACCTCATGGGGAAGAGGTTTGAGTTGAGGACAGATCATAATGGTCTGAAATATTTATTTGATCATCCCACTCTAAATGCTAGGAAAAGCATATGGTTAGAATTTCTAAGTGAATATGGCTTTGATATAAAGCATATCAAGGGGAAAGAGAAGAAAGTGGTTGATGCACTCAGCAGAAGAGTGCATGAATTGCATGCTACAACCATTAGCATGTACCAATCAGATTTGAAACACAAAATTATAGAGGCTTCCAAATCAGATTTGCAATACAAGGAATTAGTGGAAAAATTATAGCAAGGTAATTTGCAGCAGAAAATTGAAGAATACAAGCTTGATAATGATGAAATTCTCATGTACAGGGTTATAATTTATGTACCAAATTCCTAGGAATTGAAAAATATGATATTGAGAGAAATACATCATGTACCTTATGTTGGGCACCCAGGTTATCAGAAAACTATTGCAGCCATCAAGAGCCAATATTATTGGCCAGGAATGAAGAAATAAGTTGTTGATTTTATTGCCAAATGTTTGGAATGTCAAAAGGTAAGGGCTGAGCATAGACACCCAGACGGTTTGCTACAACAATTACCAATTCCTGAGTGGAAATGGGAAGTTGTAACAATGGATTTCATCACCAAACTGCCCAGAAAAAACAAGAAACATGATTCTATCATGGTAGTGGTGGATAAGCTTACTAAAGCTACCCAATTTATTCCAGTTAAGCTCAATCACAAGGAAACCGACATTTCTTATGTTTATATGAGAAATTGATCGATTACATGGAATACCCAAGACAATTGTGTTTGCTGAGATCCAAAATTTACCTTAAATATTTGAAAATGATTATTTGATGGATTTGGAACAAATTTGAATTTTAGCACAACTTATCATCCATAATCAGATGGACAAATAGAGAAGGTGAATCAAGTGATTGAAGATATGTTTAGGATGTATGTGATGGATAAACCATCAAAATGAGAATACTACCTACAATTAGTAGAATTTTATTATAACAATGGGTACCAAACATCTCTAAAGATGAGCCCATTTAAGGGACTTTATGGAAGAAAGTGAAACACACTGGTAATTTGGGATAACCCAACAAATAGAGCAGTGGTTGAGCTCGATTTACTCAGGGAAATGAAGGAGCAAATGTTAAAAATAAAACAAAATTTAAAGGCTGCCCAAGACAGGCAAAAAATCTATGCTGATAAAGGAAGAACTCACATGGAATTTAAAGTTGGGGACCATATATCCTTGAAAGTGAAGGCCAACAAAAGTTCCCTGGAGTTGGAAAATTGTTCAATGTTGGCAGCTCGCTATTGTGGGACTTTTTGAAATCCTAGAGAGGATTGGTCCAGTATCTTATATGATTGCATTGCCTGCATCTATGTCTATTCATAATGTATTCCATGTATCATTGCTAAAGAAATATATACCTGATGCTAATCATGTTATTGATTGGAATGTGATCCAGGTGGAGCAAGAAGACGCTTTCCAAGTACATCCAGTACGCATTCTGGACCAGAAAATCAAACAGCTCCAAAATCGAGCCATAGGGATTGTAAAGGTCCAATGGACCTGGTACGGTCCTGAGGACACTACTTGGGAGCATGAGGATGCAATGCCGGCAGAATACCCGCATATTTTTGAGGATTTTTTAAATTTTTGTTGTATGTGTGTACATAATGCACTGAGGACAATGCATAAATAAGGGAAGGGGGTTGTAATATCCCTAGGCTGAACTGAATTGCAAATGTAAATGGAAATGTACTTAAGTTGGTGAGTTGTTTGATATCATTTTTGTATGCACCTTTCATGGCATAGTGCGCACATGTACTACGCAGTAGAATGATGAAGGGTGTACATTCCAGGACACCGCACATCAACTTAAGTGTGCACGATTTTGAGGCCAGAGAGCCTTTGTGTATATGTTGTGTTTTATAGGCTAGTGAGCCAGTTATTATAAGCTAGGAGGCTTATGTTTTAATTAGGTTGGAGAGATTATATGTTAAAGTCTAGTGAACCTATTCTTGTATATGTCTCATCATTAATATAAAATACATCGTTGCGTGCAAACCGACCACGATAAAAGAGTATGGGGGACTAAACTTCACTAGTTAGGGAAAGGGGGGGGCTAAAAGTTAAGAAAAAATGGGCTAAGCTAGGGATATTAAACCAAAAAGGAATATTATATTAATATTTATTAAAGTATAAAGTGTGGATAATTATTTTATTCTAAGTTCTAAAGATGGGGATAATTGGGCCAAAGTAGCTCCCAACATGACAAGTGTCAAGTTGGGAACATGCATGCACATTGTTTGGACTTAGTTCATTTTCCATCATTCCTTCCATCATTGGATCATACATGAAGCCATTCTAGGATCTTTCACTCACTCATTGAGCTATCCTCCATACCTTCATGTCACTGTACCTGAACCTGTATCCATAGCCATATATGTTTGTGTAACTGGTTAGCTTGGGAGATGGATTGAAGAAGCAGGTTGTTAGGATTGTGGGATATTAAAGAGGTGGGTTGTCAGGTCCATGAGAAATTTCTCTCTGGGTGACAGAATTGCTGGGAATTGATTTCCCGAAGGTGCTAAACTACAACTACAGGGCTCTGAGACTTCATGTTCGGCCTGTTGTTGAAGCTCATAAAGGAAGTGGGGAAGTCGAAGGACTTTTGAGCAGATAAGAGGAACAATTGTTGGGGTGGGACATGCATGTAGGGAATGAGAGACTGTAGGTTGTTAGTTTGAGTTTTCACCTGTGACAAAGTCTTTCATGTTGTCTAAGATTCATTAGCCTGGCTAGGAATCCATTTACTGAGTGGAGTTTAGTCCCATCTCAAGGGTGACCCACTACTGAGAGTGATGATCAGTGTGGTCTAAGGCTGGGAGGTTTGTGGAAGGTCTACATGCAGTTGGTGATATTCTTACCAAGATAAGTGTCGATTATGTGATAAATTTACATGTTGCATTATTATTTATGTTTTTTTTAATGGGTTTATCATATGTGTGATTATAACTTCCTTTATATTTATGGGTATTTCCTGTATATGCCGCATGTATATGTTTACTATTATTTCAGTATGAATCCATGCATTTACATAATGTATTTGTCTTTTTGCGTTATATATATAAATTTCCTCAAGAGTTATATCTGTATATGTTTTAATTGCATGCAGTTCGAAACATTTATGTGGCATAGCTCAGTTGGGTGATGGGTATGTTACAGTATGTTGAGCAGAGAATTTCAGCATTTTCTGGAGTAGCATGCCCCGACTTGGGTGGTTGGGGATGTTACAGTTATCAAGACTCTGTTGAACATGTACATATATAACGTGGACAAATATAGTGATTTGACCAGAATGATAATATTCACTACGTATTTCGTTTTGTGCAACGAATGTGTAATTCTCTACAAAATCAACTACAAACAAAATTGTACCTGATGAAAACACTTCACGAGATTGTTTGAATTGCAGGTCTTGTCATTGAGCTCTATCTGAATGCTTGGTTCATTTATAAATTTCTTCCTCAAACTTCTTCAAAAAATCTATCACGCAGATTTTATCTACTTTCAAATCAATCCTTTTGAAAATAACAATTGAAGAATGTGGAACCCTACTATTGATATATTCATATCTCTTCCAATTGACTGATATATTAGAAAATGATTGATCATTCATATCAATATGATACTTTGAGTGAAAAAAACATTTCCACAACGATCACATTTCTTTCCAGCAACACATTTGTTTTGGTAAAATAATTCATCACCTTCCCTTTCACATATAATTTCAGATATAAAAGGACGAAATGTGGAAGGAGGAGGTGAAGTTGGCCATAAAGTTTTACCAAAATCAAGAAAAATGTCGTAATATAACTCAAATTCCACATGATAATGACAACAACAAGTTTCACGAACAATGATGGGGCTAACAAACCATGGTCTTTGTTGCACAAATGTATTAATGAGAATTTTAACTTCTTTGTGTTGTTCTTTGAACTTATTGAACAATTCTATTTGTGTCATTGAAAATATATGTTTTGGATTTTCTTCATATTTTTTTCTTGTTATTCTTTGTCGCAACACATCCTTTGTATGTGCTGAAACACAAGATTCTCTCAACCAACAATTATAGGATGATTCTTTAACAATTTTTGCAAGTCTATCTTTGTAGGGTTGTCTAGAAATAACTGTCAAAAAAACAAGTTCATCATTTGCATCTATTTACAATCAGATTTTTCTATGTTTGTACAATTTTTTTCTTGAAGTTCCCATCGCTTTTTCCATGTGTTGTGTCAAATGATTTTTTATATTTCTATATGAAACAATTTTTGTTTGTCTCACTCTACGTGCAAAACTGACATCTTTTTTTGGAGATTTTTCGAAAGCTTTTAATACACTAGTTATATTGTCAAAGACATTCCATTTCACCATTGTATCTTTTGTCGACTTTTGAATACCCAATAATGATGTATCCTCTTTTAAATTTCTTGATTTTATTAAACAGAGTAAAAGTTGAGTTTGTATTGTTACTGATTCATCTTTGAAAAAGGCATTATACATATTTGGAACATGATATCTTATATAATGATTAACTTGTTTCCTCCCAAATTTGTTAGTATCAACATTTTCTAATATTTCATCATCAATGTTGATAGATTCTTCTACTTATTTCAATTCAAATTCTATATTAAAAAAAAAAACCCAAACATAAATTCACTAAACTATATATACAATTGTTCATCTTATATTATCTAGAGATTTATGTACATACCAATAGGCAATTTCAATGACTTCATCGACGTTATTAGGAAAATATATTTATGTTTTTTGAAAAACATTATATCTAAATTATAATCAATTATATTTTAAACAATAATTTAAATAAATAATTGTATACTTTTCATATAGACAATATGTGTGCACGCATATACCTGGTTGGACTTTTTCTTGTTGAAAATCTATATTTACATCATCATCGTTTCTTTCTTCAATATTTTCACGTTCTTGTTTCTGTCTCCAATTATTCTCTTTCCTTTGTTCGTTATGGCGATTTTCTTCTCTAGTGCGATCAAATTTTCTCTTGCGCAAAGTTTTGTTTCCCATGAGTGTAGTTATCTATAAAATTTAAAAAAAAAATCAACATTTCACAATAGCCTCAGAAAAAACTTCATTCTCACAAAAATTATTAAAATATAATATCAATAATTTTATGTTCAACGACGCCTTCAATATATAATTTTTTTTTTCATTCAAAATATCAACCACCTTGTTCAAAAGATTGAAAAAAATGATTCAAAGTTTTTCTTAAGGGCTCCACATATGTAAAACCATGAAACGAGAGTGTGAATTGTGTTAAATTAGTTTGGTAAAAAGCATATTTATAATATTTGGTGCCAATTGAAATGAAACAATGTGTCCATTCATTTTTCCGACAGACGAAATTCTCTCACCCATCTTTCAATCGAAAAACCAATGTTTGGCCGGAAAACTGTGAATCCTTTTATTTTTAGTGGATTCCGTTTGTAAAATATATTTCGGCCAAAAAAAATACTTTTTAGCTGAAAGATTCTTTCAGTCGAAAACCTGTGAATGAGACTATTTGAAATAACCTAAGAATTCCCTCCATCTTACTTGAACTTTGGAGGTTTATATCTTCTGCAAATACTCAGAATTTATATTCAAAATTGATACCAACATTTGCAAAATTGAATCTACTTTCTATGGATATAATTTGTTTTTATTTTCATTATTTTAATCTAATTTTATTTATTTTTATAAAAAAAATCATTGTATAATAATTTAAGGTGACATTATGATTCAGTGAAATGAAATATCCATATCTCTAAAAATATAGAGTGGAAAATTTAGAAAAAAATATATTCACAATCCTTAAATTGTTCTCTTCGAAACAATATTTTTAGATTTTAAGTTTAACTACAAATTAAGATAGATACAAGGTGGGGGAAAACATGTGTTTAAAATCTGCAACTATTTCATCTTGGTCAACTTAAAATTTTTTTAGAAATTACAATACGCATCCGTTAGATTCAAAATTATAGTCATAAGAAAATAGAGCCTCTGCGATTGTTGCAGTGTATTTAGTTTCTCAAAAACGAAAGTTTAATGGTATATACATTGTTGGGGGAAAAAATAATTCATTATCATTCCTTTCATTTTTAAGGAACATACTGTGAAACAATTGCCAAATTGACATATCAAATCTCAATAAAAATAATTTGAAAAATAGTCAGTAGAAAGCTAACAAAATTCTTCACAAGTGTTTCTTTTACTGTAAAGTGAAATTATAAACAAAAGAATACTTTTGTATACTGGAAGTTGAAGAACTTGTGAAAATACATTTTTTGTTTTCTCATAAAAGAAGCAAAATAGACACCCATCTTCATGATTTCACCCATAATTCCCTCAACTTTAGCATGTTTTGAAGTCATCTTTCAACAACTTCAGGTCAACTTGCACCTTGAAGTTTTAGACATCATTTTTTTCTTCTTATTATCTGGATCATGCCCCCCCTAATCCCTATAGTCCCTACCTTAGTTTATGTTGTTCTCCTTCCACACTCCAAGGGCAACACAATTCCCCCACATCATGCACCCTCTCATGGGAATTCAAAAACCCCTCGTTCTAGTTGATATTAGATCACGAAAATGTAATATCTTGAATTTTGAAATTATTAAGACTTTGTTATATTTGAATTAAACTATTGATTGACTAAAGTTTGACCGAAGGTGGTCGAAACATTTGTAAAGACATTTTCAGAATTTATTTAATTAAAAAAAAGGAAAAATGATTTGAAGGTAACCGTTAAAGAGTGATTGCTAACCCACAAGGAGGAATGACAAGTGACACACTATGAAATACCAAATGGCAAAGAGCTTAAGTTGAACTCAAGTGATGCATGGGGAATCTTCCCAGAAAATCTGGTCAAACTCAAGTGAGGGTTAGATTTGAAAAGGTGGCTCATTAATGACCAAAATTCCTAGTCAAGTGAATAAAAAATATTTTACATCTATTGAGAAGGAGGCTCGCATGACTGAGAAAGATACTAGAGAACAAAATGTTAATTTTTGAAGTAAGTTTTGTAGAATAATGAGCTACAGTGTTCGTCCTTGTGGTTCAATGACCAGGCTCAGGGGTATTCAAAGGAAGAGAGTTTTGTTGTTATGAGTTTTGGTTGGGTGGAATGGTTGGGTGGAACTACGACCTTTAGATCGTTTTTTACCAATTTCCTTGATTGTGAGAATTGAGGAAAATAAATTAGAATTATGATTTCTGTTTCTAGAAAATTTTGGTTTTATCGTCGAAAGATGTTTTGGGATAGTGACTTCGTGTTCCCGTGTGACCCTTCCCCCGGTGGTGGTTTTTCCTAGTGAAGAGCTCTGTTAATGGGGGTTCAAGTGAAGGCTACATCCTGATGTCCCCACGTCAGGCCCAGCTACCGTTTCTCACCGATTTTAGCAATGTTCAAAAGTGTCCCCTGCTTTTGACTCTGCCTATGGTGGTTATAAATAAGTACCCACTCCTGTTGCTGGATAAGCTTAATCAATGGATTATGGGTCAATTTACCGACGTAAACATCTTAACGCAGGGAAAACTAAACACAATAGGCCAGGTTCATAGAGGGGAATTTACCAAGTACAAGGCCAGATTAATGCTGATCCAATTGAATTTTGAGAACCAAAAGCCTAATGATTATAGGGTAAAGGACCGGCATTGGCTCTATGATAAAATAGAAAGTAGAGTTTCAAACTGGTGCTACAGAGGGCTTTCAAGAGGAGGAAAATGAACTCTGGTGAAAACAGTATTGGAGGCAATTCCTATATATTGGCACTCTTTAGCTTATATACTAAAATAAAATTTTTAAAAAATTTTGGTTTTATCTTCGAAAGATATTATGAAAATGTTGTGTATTTTATATTACACATATGTTTTAATTTTATGCATAATAATATGTGTCTAAAACATCTACAGAAACCTAAACCTTTTAAAGGAGTTAACCATTGAATATACTTGTAGTGTACAGACATCAAATCCCGATAG
>JZKD02S1675260.1:279201-300165 GCA_000966675.3 Picea glauca
TTTTTTTTTTCAATGTTTTAGACCTATTCAAATTAAAAAAATAAACTGCTTTGTGGAAAGAATATCATAAAACTATGAGTTAGGTTAACTTAAATTAATTTTGATTAAAAAATAAAATTCAACAAAAATGAGGATGGTATCAGACCAACTGCAGCAATTTTGAGTATTCAAAATTTTAAATATCTTTGCTTTGTAAATTTAAAAGCATTCATATATATTAGTTGTTGTTTTTTCTTTTTTGGAGATAATAGATTCAAATCTAAAAGAATAGAGTATGTACACTTATACAAATTTAAAGAGTATTATATACTAATTTAGTGTTTCTTTTTATACTGATCTTAAAATTAGTTTATACACATTAAGGAGTTTATTTGTTATATCTGATTTTTTTATTCTAATTTTTATTTATAATAAAAATATATTTTATTTGCTTTGGGGGGGCAGTTTAATTGGTAAGTGCTTTGTAAATGAAGTTCCATGAGGTTACGAGTTCAACTCCCCCCACTTACAATGTGTGCCGTGTAAGGGGCCTAGTGGGCACACGTGTAAAGCGAGCACATGCCCAACTAGTCACTGATTCCTCCAGACATAAAAAAAAATAATAATATATATATATATATAATATAAATAAAATGTAAATTTTTTATTATAATTATTATATTATATATCAGTGTAGATCCATCTTAACTGACGTGAAAACCTTTAACAATATTAATCTAGACACTTTATAAATCTGAAGTTATGTTGAATATAAACTAATTATATATATACAAATAATAAAATGGATTAAAATTTTTATTATTTTATTTTTTATTATTAATTTTATGTTTTTATTTTATTATTATATTTTTATAGAATGACTCAGTAATAACATAAACCTTCCACTTAATATTTTTTTAAATTTATATTTTTTAAATAAATAAATCAAAATCAACTATCGACAAAAATAGAGATTATCTACTTTACATCTAATCTAATCGACAATAATAGAGATTATCTACTTTACGACTATTCTTCCGGTTAATAATCGACTTTGTGATTTTTTATTATTGA
Organism: Picea glauca; assembly: GCA_000966675.3. Taxonomy (NCBI): domain Eukaryota; kingdom Viridiplantae; phylum Streptophyta; class Pinopsida; order Pinales; family Pinaceae; genus Picea; species Picea glauca. Next base: position 280,255 of record JZKD02S1675260.1, read on the forward strand.
AATGCTGAGGCAATTCAACCCATCTATTTGCCCTTAAATTTCTAAGATAGCTACTAAATTTCTGAAGGATGGAAATCTAAAATGCTAATGGAAATAGCTTTCAAAGAGAAATTAGAAACAGACAATATTGATATTACGTAACAGAGTTGGAATTTGGAAACAGGTTGTTCTGCAATTTTGACAATCTTGATAACATTATCAATATTTCGGATAGGCACATCGCCGTTTGACTATATTTGACGGTCATTATGACCATAAAATTACATCCGTGGTAACCAAAGCATTTCGTTTTCTCTTTATTAGGTTTTTGACGATTCTGTATAACTTCATGGAATATAACAAAGATTCAAGCGCCGAAAGCGGCAATAATTCAACACAGTAGATGCTACTAAATGGACACACATTTTGATTTTAGTAATCTACCACTGTTTTGTGACCTTATAATAATAATAAGTTGAGCTGTCATTCTGAGAGACGAATACGTGCAACGGGAAACCCTAAGCTAGATGAAACTGGTATCATGAGCCTAAAGAAAAACCCTCGGTCCATGAAATGTTTCCAAAAGTAACAAAATGAATAAACTTATCTACAAGAGCTGGCTCGTCTCTGAGCTACCTGAGGAATTGAAACTCAGTCATATATGCATTATTCTGCAACCGGGTAATATTGAGCAGAGCCAGCACGAAAGTATGAAATTGCTCTAATCTAATCAATGCCCAGATAGCCAGCGGTCTGGAGTACGGCGACGATCTTGATATTGTTAAGGAAAATACTTAATTATATTCTTAATTAGTTCGTTAGTTAATTTACGGTTACAGGAGTTGGTAACTAAACTCAGTAACTTCTTGTAACCATATTTTATGACTATACATGTTTATATTAATAAAATACACATCAATAATGTAATGTGTTGCATCAATTTTGTCTCTATTTAATCTTTTCATGATATCAAAGCGAATCTGAGTCTCACTTTCTAAGTCTCACTCCAGCCCAGGATCCAGAATATGTAAAAGTTAAAGTTACCAAAGCTATACTCCTCATTGTGAGATCAAAAATCAGTCAAGACTGCAGTAGAGCCGACTATGTGTATGGAAGCAGTAGAGCCGAGTCGAGCCGTCCGAGTATATGGAACCAAGGAACCTCGGCGGCAAGAAACGAGGGTGAGCATGCAATATAGGATTTTCCACATTCTATAAGAATATTTATATTAATCGGTGAGGAAGCCAAGCAAACTAGAAATTTATATTAATCAGTGAGGAAGCCAACCAAGAAGGTTTATTTTAAATTTTATAAGATGTATAAAAATATGTGCTCTAGGTTATTTAAAAAAATCTTTATTATTTAAAGATTGCTTATTATTTCAAAGGAGGTTGTGAGAATTTTTTGGTGTGGAGTTATAAGATCTACAATTTGCTATAAGATCCACAATCTGTAAAACTAAGTAGAGCCATAAAGTTGACCAGTCTTTAGGGCATAGAGAGATGGAGAGTGTCACGTGTAAATGTGATGTTTGAAGTGGATGTGGATGGAATTCTCAACATGTTTGGGAATTGTTTGTTTGTTGAAGTATGCATGTCATTGTAAGTATGCTTGGTTTAAAGAGTTGCTTGTGCAAGTTGTTAAAGTTATGACATAATTTTAATGCTTTGGTGATATGAGAATATATTAGTGTCTTGGAAGTGTATTGAATCTTATTGAGTTTAGCTAACTCAATATTGGTATAGTTATTTTATTAGAATTCATGAGGCGAAGGTAAATTCAAGAGAAAATAGATGTTAGGCATGGTGATGAGATTTATTTTGGCATTTATAAACTAAGTTGCAAAGAGATAAGAAGATATGAATCGAAGAAGCATAGAGTCGTCATGGAGCAAGCAAATAGTTTACAAGAAAATCGAGGCTTCCAAGGAGAAGAAGCCGCAAGACAAGAGTATTGCCTCTCTATTGTTGAAGAGAAAGAATCGTTATTGCCTCTTCTATTCTTGAAGAGCAAGAATCGCTAAGAAATGAATTGTTGTAATTTGAGGAAGAAATGAATTGTTGTAATTTGAGGGGTGCATGTTCAGTTGTACCCAACACCCTAGTAGATACTCCAATAAGTTTTCTGCTCTAAGTTTTTTGGTCACATTTGTAAGAAGTGTGAGATTTTCTATAAGCAAGCTTTGTTCCCCATGTTCAGTAAGCCCTGATTGAATCAGGCCTACATAGGTCAATATGTGATCATGTAGCATGTATCCTTGGTTTCAAGCAACATGAAGCATTGACCATGATACATCACAACTATCCATGGTTTCGAGTAGCTTGAGGTGCTGGCCAGAAGGAATGTGGTATGAAGTCCACTTTGGTAAAGGAATGTGGTATGAAGTTCACTTTGTTAGATACAAGGGTGTCTACTTGTATGCCAACCTGATGATTGTATCGGAGAATTTGAATTTTCGATTAACAGGGGAAATGTGAGATATTAATCTGAGAGTCAAGATCAAGTTTTGTTTAAGGGGGAGTGTGAAGTCATTTGTAGCTGGTGATAGTGATAGTTTTTCACGGATGTAATTAAGGGGGAGTGTTAAGGAAAATACCTAATTACATCCTTAACTAGTTCGTTAGTTAGTTTACAGTTATAGGAGTTGGTAACTCCGTAACTTCTTGTAACCATATTATCTAACTATACATGTTCATATTAATAGAATACAAATCAATAGTGTAGTGTGTTGCATCAATTTTTTCTCTTCTTAATCTTTGCAGATATCCTCAAGTCTGATATTGTTTTTATCTTTGTCTATCTGGAAAAAGATTTTTTTTTTTTTTTTTCTGAATCAGTGAGAAACTCGAGGACCGAGTGGTCAAAAAATGGTCAAATACGCAGGTCATAAAGGAGAATGAAAAAAAAAATTCCGAATCAATGAGAAACTCGAGGACCGAGTGGTCAAAAAATGGTCAAATACACAAGTCATAAAGGAAGATATTGACAGTTGTAGAAAACCTCGGAAGAGTGGGCTTGCATCCCAAAATCTCTAAAACAGCTCATGATAGCTTGGTGGATGTCGAGTCCAAACAATTCTAAAGTTCCAATCGTGGACAATGGTATAGTCAATTTTTTTGACATGTCATGAATTTTCAGATTCTGTCTACCCATTATCTTAGCCTCCAAATGTACTTATGGTTGGAAACCCAACATGTCAAGTAATTTTCTCATGCAACCACATGCACATACATGCAGCTATGTTAATGCGCATGCATGCAATCTATTTATGAACTATTTATGTAACTATGTGGACCAGTCTGTGTAAGTGAGTGATAGATGTTATATATATGGGCTGGCTATTGTAATTCTCCCTTGAATAAAAGAATGTCGATTATCATTGTAGTGTTTTTTTCTCTCATTGGGTTTCCTCATAAATCATTGTGTCAGTTGTGTCTTTGTTGTTCTTGGTTTAATGCATGTTTGATATTGCTTGTTTATGCTATGTTCTCTGCTATGTTTTGCTTCCGCTTCCTAACAAGTTGTATCAGAGATTAGAGTTGAAGGAGAAGAGAATATGGTTGTTGGATGGAAGAGTAGGTTGAGTAGGTGCCACAGGTGAGCAAAGGGCAATTGTCTGCAGGTCTCCTGTGAGCGCAATAACCTTTTTGTGTTAATGGAGAAAGTGCATAGTTCTATGTTTGAGATGGAGAAATTCAGAGGTAAGAATAACTTTGCACTAGATGGAAGATTAATATGCGGGATTTGCTTGTGCAACAAGGATTGCAAAAGGCGTTGGCTCGAAATTCAAAGAAACCGGCAAGCATGATAGACGAAGACTAGGAGGATCTAGATGCAAGAGCCCTCAGTACTATTCGTTTGTTTATGGCAGATGAGGTGTTGTTTAACATCACTGAAGAGGCAAACACAACAGGTTTGTGGACCAAGCAGGAGAGTCTGTATATGACAAAGAACTTGTTAAACATAATTTTTTTGAAGAGGCAATTGTATAGCTTGCAGATGAAAGAAGGTACAAAAATCATTATTCACTTGAATGGATTCAATACTCTGATTTATCAATTAACTAATATGGAAGTAAAGTTCAAAGATCATGACAAGGCAGTTACACTACTATGTTTGTTGCCTCAGTCTTGGGATCATCTGGTCACAACTGTGTGGTTGAACACAACATATGCCATTGATTATGAGACTGTTGTGGGAGTTTTGTTGTCTGAGGAAATAAGGAAAACATTTGGTAAATAAACCTCAACAACAGAAGCAATGGTGGTCAGAGGTCGATCTACAAAAGGAGGAAAAGATTAGAAAGGTACATCTAAGTCTAAGTCAAAAGATAGTAAGGGTAAGGAAAAATGTTGGTTTTGTGGAAAATCTAGGCATCTCAAGAAGGATTGTTGGAAAAGACAACAAACATCCAAAGAGGACTCCACAAAAGAAGCAAATTCAAATACAAGTATGGTTGATGAAGTTTTGTCTCTCTTTTGTGTCTCTCCATGTGTGTTCACATAGAAGGTGCAGGGCAGTGATGGTTGAGTCACAGTGAAATAAAAAAAATAAAAATTGTATTTACTTTGTAGTTGTATAAATTATTGATTGCATGTAAATGTGCATATGTCTATAAGACCTGAATAAACATGTGTACCCTGGTTTATCAGGTCACCTATGAAAAGTCTAGACGTATATTTATGTAGATTGAATATGTGGGGGGGCATATATGTTGGGTTAACCTTGACTCGGTGAAGGATTTAATGAGTTAAATTTGTTTTTAGGTCAAAGAAGGTGGTTTTTTGGGTCCATGTGTTTTGGGTATCCCGTGGTATTGTTTCCATGGATTGAATATAATGAATCCTATAAAAGGCTTGGTGAACTCCATTGTAAATGGGCCCAGAGGTAAGCGGTGAAGGCTTACTTGGCCTATTTGGTCAGAATTTGTCAAATTTGTTCGAATGCAAAGTTCGAGATGGAGCAGTGTGTCCAGTTTAGAAAGGTGGGTCTGTAGAAAGGTTGATATATTGGCAGGTCAATTAAGTGTTTGAGAATACATGATGAAGGTAACTTCATATACATGGAACTTGGAAAGTATTGCAAGGAAGTTGGGATTGAATAGGCATGTTCAATAATGCCAAGATGAAACAATAGTTGTGGACATAAGCAGTTGTGATATCTGGTAACTCGGTCACCATCGGCTGCAAAAGACAAGAAGATTCATGAAGATGTATGAACATGTCATCTCGTAATTACTCAAATGTGAAATTATTTGGTTGTGATGCTTATGGTTTTTTATCAACTTTCTAAGTAGGACCCAGATCAAACAAGTAAATCTTTGATATGTTGATGATGTTAAGGGGTTCAAACTATGGGATCCTACTACCCACATAATCATCATGGATAAAGATGCAGTGTTTGATGAATCTCTTTTTATAAAATCAAACATAGTAAAATATGAAAGGTTCAAAACATGGTTGGTAGTAGAAAGGTATTTGGAAGGTATTGATTTCCATGAAAGTTTCTCACATGTTGTTAAAATCTTGTTTCTATTCATGTTGTGTTAGCACTGGTTGTGTTAGTACAACTAGATGTTAAAATTGTTTTACATGGATAAGCGGATGTATATGGAACAACCATAACAATTATTTCAGAATCACAACAAAAGATTTGTTTGCAAACTCAAAAATCATTTTATGGCCTGAATCATACTAGGCAAATGGTACAAGATGTTTGATTCCTTTACAGTGAGCCAAATTTTACAAGAAGTGAGTATAACCATTGTGTTTATGGTATATTCATTATATTGGTGTTATATGTTATGATTTTTGCAAGCACAAGCATGGTTGAGATCAACATGTTAGCTCAGTTGGTTAGGACGTTTGTTATGAAGGATTTGGGAGCAACAAAATAAATATTGGGCATGGAAATGCACAAAGATAGGAAATCTAGTAAGCTTGGTTATCACAACAGAAGTATGTGGTGAAGATACTCATGAAATTCGGTATGAATAATGTGAAACTGGTAAAATCCCTTTGGCTTTCCATTGTAAATTCTCTTCAGGTTTATGTCATAATTGATGAAGAAGAAAAGGGTTATATGTCTCGAGTATTATATGCTAGTAGGAAAATTGATGATTGCGATAAGGAAATGGTCATCATTTCACATGTAGTTGGTTTTGTCAATAGACACATGGAAAAACTAGGTCAGGAGCATGGAAATGGGTGCTTCAAACACAAAAGCACAAGTATCACCTACAATTGTTGCAGTGATTTAGTCTGTGGTTATGATTCATGAGACTTGGACAAGTGCATCAGTTTATTAGACAGGTTATTGATGGAGACATAATGGTCCATACTAGAGTGAATTGTGTAGGCATGTTCATGTAATGGTATTCTTAGAGAAGTTGCAGAGTTGTCATGGTGTTTGGCTTCTCTTGTAGAAAAGGTGATGAATTAAGGGCATGATATATTAGGTATATTGTTTTCAAGGTGGATATTGTTGGAAACATGACTACGAATTTCCTCATGCGGTCACATGCACATGCATGCAACTATGTTAATGTGCATGCATGAAATCTATTTATGAACTGTTCATGTAACTATGTGATCTATTCATGACCACTCTGTGTAACTGAGTGATAGATGTTATATATATGAGCATACCCATAGAGGTGTGAGTGAAATGTGTAGTGTATGAGAGAGAAAGACGTAATACAAAGGTGTTGTGTGTATGATAGGAGATGATGCTTGTATGCCTGGGTTGGCTATTGTAATTCTATCTTGAATAAAAGAATATCGATTATCATTGTCATGTTTTTTTCCCTCATCGGGTTTCCACATGAATCATTGTGTCAATTGTGTGTTTGTTGTTCTTGGTTTAATGCATGTTTAATATTTCTTGTTTATGCTCTGTTTTACGCTATGTTTTGTTTCTGCTTCCCAACACTTATAACATTAACCAACCAAACTAGATTATATAGAGACCCTGTGACGTCTGTTATTTTGAAAATTCATATAGAATGGCACAATGATATGTAATTTCTCAACTAGGGAAAGAGAGGAAAAGGGGAAAATGTACAACACGCATGGATTCAATTTTGTTCTCCTTTTTACATAAATAATTCTAAATCATTTTAATTTAAGAAAAGTTGAAACTAGTTTTAGATGGAGAAATAATGGAGAAATTAGAGTGTTGTTAGGAAGAGGTTATTGAGTTTTAAAGTTCTTACATAAGTTTTGAATGAGAATGTGATGTAGGAGCATCACTGGAAAGCATGTGGAGCAGAAACTATCAACGTCTAGGAGCTTGTTCAAAATCTCAGCGCTGGCAGTCGCAACAGATATTTTGAAGTATGCCTTAACTCTGCGTTGAAAAAATCTTTTGAGGCGCGCTTAAGTGATCGTGAGTGAAGTGGGAGTTTCCACTCCAGATATGGAATGCGACTGGACTAAGATAGCCATAGGTTAGGTTTTGATGTAGACACGTAGTCAGAGGAAACCCTAAGAGCCCTATGAGATAAATAGCGGTTTTTTACGCCCGAATGAGGTTGGTTGTAGGGTATAAAACTGCAAGTTAGGCTAGCTGCAAGTTAGTAGGAGATTTCCGAGTTTTTAGTTTTTGTTTTTGATTTCATTTGTAGCCATTTTCACTTATGAAAATTATAGAGGAAAATTGACCCAATGCATGGTGTGGACATTGTTTTGCAATTCTCTGTTATTGTGTTTTCATGAATGAATGAATGAATTTCATTATGAGTAGAAGGAACTATGAATGTTAGGATAAGTTTCAATTGTTTCTCTTCTGTTGAGAGTGGTGCAAGCTGTGCACACAAAACGAAAGGAGTGCAATGACGGAATATGTTTCGGTTCTGAAGCTCAGAAGAGATAACACAAAACTTCCCTTTGCAAGGAGTGCAAAGAGACTAGTGCAAGGTGAGCACAGTCATCTGCAAGAATTCAAACCTTGCGTAAAGATTCGGTGCAAGGAGTGCACATATCCGAGATTCGACTAAGTGTCAAAGGGACTTTGCAAGAAGTCGAAGAACCAGAAAAGGAGAATGCCAGGAGGGCAAGAGGAATTTCTTTTTGAGAAATCCTTCGGATCTAAGTTATCCAAATCCATGAAACACAAGGAGTGCATGGGAAGTCAAAGTCTTCACGAGACCAAGATCAGGAGGAATAAAATTTTTCATAAGTGTTAACGAGATCCAAGAAACGAAATCACAGGAAGGACAGAGGTCGAAGCCCTTGAATCCTTCGAAAATATTCTAAGTCTGAAGAAATCGTAATCAGAAGGAAAGATTTGGACCATTCGATCAATGTCCAAACAACGAGGATAAAGCGTAGAGGGGGAAATATCTCAGCCATTCAGTATGAGTGCAAAAGAATTATAGTCGCCCGATCAAGGTAAAGTGCACTAACAATAAGTCCTGAGAGTATATAAGAGGAGTGAGGTTACGAATGTTCTGAAATCATCAAAAGCGTCCATCAATGGGGATACATGGCGAGAGATTAGCGTTTCACGACTCGTGACTCAGATAAGTCAAAGGTAGAGTTATAAGAACTCGCAAATTGTGATTTGATCACAATCATGCATCGGAGGAGGGATTTGAACTATAGATTTGGTCTTGTTGGGAGTTCGCAACTTGGGATATCAAGAGTAGGAGTTCTAGGAACTCGCGAAATCTGAGTTCGCGATTTGATCTAACCCTTCAGATCAAGGAGAGATCTGAACCGTTGGTTTCCAAGGGAAATATTGGGAGTTCAGACCTCAGGAGGATGGAGGTGAATCCCATCGGGAGTTCCTGATATGCGAAATCGTAATGTGATCGAAATATTGACCCAGAGTCATAGCGAAGGGTCACATTAGTGAAGGAGAATAGAGGGGCTAGCACTGGCTCTTGTCGGGATTTCAGAGATAGGGAGAGTCGGGGTGACTCACATGCAGAGACCCGATATGCGAAGTTGCGACACACCTTTTTATCAGGCGAGTGGTCACAGTCGTGGTCACGTAAAGGAAAGGGCTTAGCTAGAGAAGAGCTAACACATGTTTGGCATTGAGGTTTGAAAAACGCTTAGGAGAGGGCCCGCAGGTCTCATATGAACTGTGTCTTTGGAGAAAGGACCTGTGTAAGTGGGTCTGGGGTCTAGAAAATACCTAGAGATTCGATCAGACTCAATTTCTTGATCGATCCTAGACCAGGAGATCATGAATCCCATAGGAGAGAAGGGGGGTCTACGCCAAGTGGTATCAGAGTAGAATTTTTTCTTGCAGAAAACAAGAAAAGAAGAGGAGACAGAATAACTTGAAGTTGTACTCTATTTATGACAAATAGTCAACATAATTCCACCAAGGAGACGAGCGGAAGCACCTTTAGCCAATCGAGTTGTAGAAAGGGATATGCGAGAACTTCATGCAATATTAGAGGTGATGGAGGTAGCGCAAAGGAGACAACCTGATGCTAGAGACATCAATGATGCAGAGAGAGAAGAAGTAGAAGACGAAGAAGCTATAAGAGAGGATGTTGTCAAAGAACGCTTGCTGAGAGAAGTTGCTAGATTGGGAGACAGAGCCAAGATATAAGTCTCAATGTATGAAGGTAATTTAGATGCTAAAGAGTTGCTGGATTGGATAAGATCCATGGACAAACATTTCATCTTTAAAGATGTCGATGAAGAGAGGAAGGCAAAATAGGCTGTCACCAGGCTAAAAGGATACGCAACACTGTGGTGGGATGAAATCTAGACTGAGAGGAGAAGCAAAAGCAAGTAGAAGATAAATAATTGGGACAGAATGGTAGCCAAGGTGAAGGCTAAGTTCATGCCCAAGGATTATCAAATTAATATGCTCAGGAAGATGTAGAACCTGAGACAGAAAGGGATGACAGTTAAGGAGTACACAGAGGAGTTCTATAGGCTGAACATCAGAACTGAAAAAAAGGAGAGAGATGAAGAAAAATTTGCCAGATATATGAATGGCCTGAGATATGAAATCTAGGATGAGCTCAACATGATGTCGGTAAAGACAGTGGAGGATGCTTATCAGTTTTCACTGAAAGCAAAGGAGAAGTTGGCTAGAAAACAAAGCCAACGAGGAAGAGGTAAAAACCCAGCCCCAAACAAAAGAAAGGGAGTTACCCATGACAAGTCACATAAGTCTAATGATGAAACTGATAAACCACATAATCACTCGGAAAGAGGAGGAAATTCTCGAGGAAGACAGGGTGGTGGAAGAAGTTCTTCTAGAGGAAGAGGAAGAAGAGGAGGAGGAGAAGTAAGATGCTATGCATGTGGAAAGAAAGGGCACATGTCTTGAGAATGGACCGAGATAAAGAAATAAGGAGGAGGTGAAGCTCACATTTCAGAATCACAGAGAAGATATGTTGAAGCGGAAGGAGCATAGAATGGAAGATCGTTGATGTTGAGGAATGTTCTCTTGAAACTAGAGGCAGAAGTTGAAAGGCCAGTGTAGAGGAATAGTCTCTTCATAACAACTTGCAAGACTAAAGACAGAGTATGCAAGGTGATAGTTGACAGTGGGAGCACTAACAACTTAGTATCCACAGAGATGGTGGAGAAATTGGAGCTGGAGATGACTGCACATCCAAATCAATACAAAGTCTCATGGTTGCAGAAAGGACACCAGGTAATGGTTACTAATCAATGCTTGGTTGAATTTAAGATATAAGGATATAGAGATGAAATTCTATGTGATGTAATTCCCATGGATGTATGCCATATTTTGTTGGGAAGACCATGGCAGTTTGACAGGAATGTCATTCATGATGGGAGGAAGAATAAATGCACCTTGGAGAATAATGGTAGAACACACATGTTGCTGCCAATAGAGGAGAATAACGTGAAGGAGGAAGCCAGCACAAGCATACTTCTCATGAGCAGGAAGGAAATCCTGAAAGAAGTCAAGAAAGAATAGAAGATGCAGGCTTTTGTGGCGAGGAAAAGCCAGAGTTATCCTTACAAGTAATTCAATGGATGATTTGCCTGAAGAAGTTCAGGAATTGTTGGATAATTTTGCTAACATAGTGGTGGATGAGATGCCTAACTCATTTCCACCCATCAGAAGTATCAACCACCATATTGACTTGATACCAGGAGCAAGTCCGTCAAACAAAGCAACATACATATTGACACCTCGAGAGAATGAGGAGGTAAAGAACCAAATCCAGGAATTTCTAAACAAGGGTTTGGTCATAGAAAGCTTGAGTCCATGCGTAGTACCAACTGTGTTGAGTCCAAAGAAGGATGGAGGATGGATAATGTGTACAGACTAAAGAGCCATTAACAAGATCACCATTAGATATAGGTTTCCTTTACCAAGAATGGATGATTTAATGGATTGTTTAAGTGGAGAAAAATTATTTTCTAAGATAGATTTAAAAAATGGATATCACCAGATTAGAATGAGAGAAGGTGATGAGTGGAAGACAACCTTTAAGACAAATGAAGGTTTGTATGAGTGGCTTGTTATGCCATTTGGCTTAACAAATGCTTCGAGTACTTTTATGAGGCTGATGAATGAAATACTGAAAGACTTCAATGGAAAGTTTGTGGTTGTATATCTGAATGATATACTGATCTTTAGCAGGACTAAACAAGAGCATTTGAGGCACCTAATGCTAGTGATGAGAAGACTACAACAAGAGAAGTTGTTGATAAATCTGAAGAAATCCTCTTTTATGAACACATAACTCATTTACTTGGGTTTTGTGATCTCTTCGAATGAACTGAAGATGGATCCAGAAAAGGTGAAAGAAATCAAAGAATGTCCATCACCAAGGAGCATGTTCGAGGTAAGGATCTTCCATGGATTAGCAATCTTCTAGAGGAAGTTCATCAGATACTTTAGTGGAATTTGTGCGCCAATGATGGATACAGTGAAGAAGAAGCACAAGCCTTTCAAATGGACAGAGGAAGCCGAGAGGAGCTTCAATATACTGAAGGAGAAAATAGCATAACGACCAATTCTGGTCTTATCGAATTTTGAGAAGACATTTTAGGTGAGATCTGATGCAAGTGGAGTTACAATTGGAGCAATTTTGAGCCAGGATAATAGACCTTTTGCCTATTTTAGTGAGAAGATGAATGAGAGCAAGAGAAAATAATCCATGTATGATAAGAAGTTTTACACCATAATTCAATCCTTGAAGAAGTGGAGGCACTACCTTGTCCCACATGAATTTGTCTTATATAGCGATAACTAGGCTTTACAATTCATAACGAGATAGGAAAAAGTTGAATAAGAGGCATGCGAAATGGGTTGATTTTATGAATAATTTTACTTTTTTCATAAAACATATTGTTGGGAATGCTAACAAGGTTGTTGATGCATTAAGAAGGAGAGGTTTGATTCTGCAGGAATTTCATGTGAATACCTTGGGGTTTGAACACCTTAAAGACATGTATTGTGATGATACATATTTCAAGGAAGCATCTGAAGCATGTGCAAATCCTATGCTGAGAGACAGAAGCCAGTGGACAAAGTATATGATTCAAGAGGGATTGTTGTTCAAGGGAAATTAATTGTGCATACCAAAATGTTCAATGAGGTATAACCTTATGAAGGAAAAACATAGTGGAGGATTGGTTGGATATTTCGGCCATGATAAAACATTTTCATAGTTGAGAAGTTCATACTATTGGTCAGGTATGAGAATAGAAGTGATAAAGTTTGTCAACAGATGTAGAATCTTCCAACATGCAAAAAGAAAAATATAGAACACTGGATTGTATCAACCATTGCTAATACCAGAGAGGCCTTGTGATGTAATAAGCATGGATTTTGTGATGGGACTGCCAAGGACGAAAATAATATTTTATTCCATATTTGTGATGGTGGATAGATTTTCGAAGATGACACTTTATCCCGTGACATAAGACCAGTGATGCAATGCATGTTGCAAATCTGTTTTTCAAGGAAGTTGTAAGACTTCACAACCTACCCAGAAGCATTGTCTCGGACAGAGACATGAAATTTGTTGGACACTTTTGAAGAACACTGTGGAAGAAGTCGGGGACAGATTTGTCCTTCAGCTCAACTTATCACCCTCACATATATGGATAGAATGAGGTGGTAAATAAAAGTTTGGGAAACTTGTTGAGGAGTCTGGTTACTGAAAACCATAATCAGTGGGAATAGATTCTTCCACAAGCAGAATTTGCATACAATGACTCCATAAACAGGAGCATTGGAAAGAGCCCATTCCAAATATTGTATGGAATGAAACCCAGGGGAGTATCTGAGTTGAGAGACTTGGAACAGAGTGAGATCAGGAGTGCTGGAGTAGAAGATTTTGCTGCAGAAATGCAGAATATCCATAGCCAGATCAGAGGACAATTGCATAGTTCTAACCAAGAGTACAAGCGCAAAGCTGATAAAAATCGCAAAGAACTTCAATTTGAAGTAGGATATCAGGTTTTGGAACATCTTAGGAAAGAAAGGTTCCCTAAGGGAACATATAACAAGTTAAAAATGAATAAGGTAGGACCATATAAGATCTTGATGAAGTTTGATGCAAATGCCTATGAGATTGAGATGGTAGATGATGTGGGCATATCACCCATATTCAATGTTTCAGACCTGTATCTTTATAGGAAAGATGAGACTAAGGGATCGGAAGGTTAAGAGAAGATTCAGTGGGAAAAACAAATGCATGTAGCATAAAAACCACAGATGGAGAATATTGTTGATCAGAGGATTGGCAAAAATACCATGAGGAAGAGCTATTTTGAATATTTGGTCAAATGGAAGGGACACCCAATAGAATATTCTTGTTGGGAAAATGAAGTTGATATCCAGAAGTATGGAAAATCGGTGCAGGAGCTCATGGACATGAGTCCATGAATTTTTTTCAAGGGGAGCATGATGCAGGAGCATCGCTGGAAAGCACGCGGAGCAGGACCTATCAGTGTCTGGGAGCCTGTACGGAATCTCAGCGCTAGAATTCACAATAGATATTTTTAAGTACACCTTAATTCAATGCTGGAAAAAGATTTTAAGGCACGCTTGAGTGATCGTGAGCGAAGTGGGAGTTTCCACTCTGACTCTGGAATACGACTGGACTAAGGTAGTCGTAGGTTAGGTTTTGATGTAGACAAGTAGTCAGGGGAAACCCTAAGATCCCTCTGAGATAAATAGAGGTTTTGTACGCCTGAATGAGGCTGGTTGCAGGGTAGATAGTTGCAAGTTAGGCTAGTTGCAAGTTAGTCGGAGATTTCTGAGTTTTCATTTTTTGTTTTGGATTTCAGTTGTATCCATTTTCACTTATGAATATAACAGAGGAAAATTGACCCAATGCATGGTGTGGACATTGTTTTTCAATTCTTTTTTATTGTGTTTTCATGAATGAATGAATGAATTTTGTTATGAGTAGAAGAAACTGTGAATATTAGGATAAGTTTCAATTGTTTCTCTTCTGTTGAGAGTGGTGCAAGGTGTGCACACAGAACGCAAGGAGTGCGTTGACGGAATATGTTTCTGTTCTTTTATAGCAAGATTTTCCTCACCATTGCTATCTTGCATGTATGGCCTTTTTCCATTTCCCTATGCAGACTTATCATTCCCTTTTGATAAATCCAAAGCTAAAAATATACATTTTTCCACATATACTCTCCCTATATGCTATGCAAGATGCGCATATGCTTGTTGATCCACTACAACCCGCATACATCGAGATTTGTGGTAGAAAATACAAAATGAGGTCAGGTTTCCATGTCACGACAGGAGATCTTTGATCCTTGGCCTTCCATATACTGGAAACGTTCTGACTCGACTCTTCAGTTGCATCCTAAAGGATATAAGAGCACAATTTTGACCTATGGAAAAGAAGTAGAAAACATTCAAATTTGAGAGCAAAGTTATTTTGGAGAAATTACTTCATATTGATTATGAATCCCTCTGTCCCTCAACTATGTCGAGAACTTTCCCCCAACCTCTACCAATTATGTTGGGGGCACCATTATTTTTTCCCCAAATCATATCCATATCACGTCCCTCACCTCTATTCATCATATAGGAGACGACTCTCTCTCCCCTGCTAGTTACATCGAGAAGCCTAGATGCCTCAGACGTAAGCTTAAATTCTTTTGCAGGACTTTTGAAGGAAGTCACCTTACTCGTTTGTGTCCGATTACTTCCAAGATACCAGAAGCGTGGGGCTCACCCAAGAACCCTTCAGATTCTGAGGCATTAGTGGTTTCACCTCACACCACTTCTCCCTTGATCGTCTCGATGGTTTCATCGACGAAATCTTCTCCCAAACTCACCCCCTTTGTTAAGGGTGAAGCGTCTCTTGCCCCCGTTACTATGCATCCTCTTCAACCTATAATTGAAGAAGTGGACGCACTAGTGAAATCTCTGGTCAACCCTACTCTCCTTGAAGAGAATGATGCACCTATCAATCATGTCATCAACATTCCAGATTCTCCCCCTTCTGAACGAGAGAGATTTATTTTTTCCTCGAAGTCTCTCCCTCCAATTCCTGACGAGGTTCCTTTCGATTGGGACGACCTGATGGGACATCCCATTCCCCACCTATGTCTTTTCCATTAAGAGACATTATTCGAACCATCATGGAGATTCTATCCTCCATTAGCACCTTCTCCTCCTTGACTTGGAAATTCTTTGGTTTTCCCAATCTCTTGTCATCTATTCGCAAGGTACTAACTTTCGGCAGAAGGCTGGGATGGGAGCCTTGGCCTCCCCCTTTACACGTTGATTAAAACTGAAAAACGAGTCTCAGTTAAGCTCTTTTCCGACTCATCTAAAAACTGAAAATATTGCCAAGTGATTTGTCCCTTTCACACTCGTTAAAGTTGGATTTGAAAGGTCATGACTCTTAATTAAGCTCTTTTCCGACTCACTACCAAAAATTGAAAAGATTGCTGAGTGAACTTGTCTTTTTCACACTCGTAAATTGGATTTGAAACGACGTCTATTTGGCACAAGTTTACCCATTTTTCACACCAAGTAGACTAAAAGATATAAAAAAGGACATTTTTTTGCGTTAAGTTGTGATTGCATCTCATGCCCTCACTTGCAGTATTGAGCCTTTAGTCGGTTCTCGCTTTGCGTTATAAATCGTTGCCTAAGTAGTTTGCATCCTCAACCAAGCAAAGCCTTGTTTATATCCTTCGCAATTTGACACCCTATACCCTTGAAGGAACATCACCCTGAGTGTCCATCTCCTGCATGCATTCCCTTGCATTAAGCATAGGTACGTTCCACTGTTGGAACTAGTTTTTCTTACTTGCGACACTCGTTCCCTCCTCTGTATCATAGCATTCATTTGTTATGCAAAAACAAAAGAAGATGGGTGGGAAGGGAGTAATATATTATAATTGGCAGCAGTCGTGTCGCCTTTGAACAGAGTACAAAGTTATTAAGTCCTTGTGTCATCATAATTTTGGGTTTAGCATGGCCTTAGAAAACTCATCTCACTACAGAAGTTTCTCTATCGACTGGTTACTCTTCCAGTCCCTACAAAGAACATTATGGATGCCTCCTGCATCTAATTGTCACATTATTGAGTCCATGTTGTCGGAGTCCACCATATATCTCATGATATTGTTCAAAGGAAGTCTATCAACCTGTGTCGGCCACTCCTCAGAAATATTGACTTCGCATGTCGGCCATACCCTCAGTTTTGTCTTAGAATCACATGACACTTTGGTCTTATCATGCACCCTAGCCCTACTTTCATCACTGGTAGGTCACCTTGAACCCAACAATCGAAACTTCATCATTGGTCGTTGACTGGGTGGTTTCCCTTGTGTTCGACAGTAAGACATCTATTCACACTTTGGGATTCGTGCAATGTCTTAGATGCCATTAGCCTTATTGGTAGTTTCTTCACCTTTGTCAGTAGTTTTTCTTCATTGGCTTCTATTCAGAGGGTCTTTTTCGTGTACCGCTTTCATTTGGCACACGCAAAAGACGCACAGGATCATTGGTTCATGAACATGTTCTTCGTCTGATCTCCACCAAATCATAAAGCTCCTACTTTGTTCCTCGTGCTGATTGATGAGAGATGCCTCAATGATCTGCTTTCAACGGGTCTCTTTCCATCGACTTCAGCTCATTTATTTTGGATAGGGGACCTAGAGTTTTATGAGTACCTTGAGGCTTGCATTCAATAGTGGTATGCTCTCTCACCATTGATAGAGGAGAATACATGAATGTCTCTTGATCAATGGATTTCTCAAGCGTTCGACACCAACTCCTTTATTCACCCTTGTAGAAATGTACTCGGTCCCTTGATACCTACTTTCATTATTGGTAGGTTTTCTTGTGTTTGTTAACGGTATACCTCAATGATCAATAATCAAATGATGTCTCATTGTGTTTGAACTCAACTCATTTATTCACATGATGTAGACTTGCACCCCTTAGTGGATAGTGTAGAAGAATTGAAGACATCACTATGTGGCTGCAACTTTCTTGAGTTGTTGCTTCCCCTTCATTGGACCAATACCTATTTGAATTTAGTGATCATGGGAGATCATATTGTAATACGTGGTATACATATATCTTTAGATTGATTTTGACACTGGTTTCACTGGGCCTTGTTCGTGACTATGACAACTTTTGGCATGTAACTGCATTTGTATTTGCCTGTTCATGGCCATGAACACTTGCTTGGTATATTTTCCATATGCATCTGCATTGTATTTTTGGAAGCCATGTATGCAAAGTCAGTACATAATGCAATGAGTAATTGAGTTCGTCCAGTTGGTTCTCTACCACTCCACTTCTGGGTTATTTATAATGTATTTCGTCCATCGCAGATACTTCTCTGATCTCACACATTAGAGGGCATCTGTTATAGAAAGATTTGCCTCACCATTGCTATCTTGCAGAGAGGGCCTTTTTTCATTTCCCTATGTAGACTTATCATCCCCTTTTGATGAATCCAGAGCTAAAAATATACATTTTTCCACATATGTGCTCCCTATATGCTATGCAATATGCGTATACACTTGTTGATCCACTACAACCCACATACATCAGGATTTGTTCTAGAAAATACAAAATGAGGTCGGGTTTCCATGTCACGACAAAATATCTCTGATCCTTGGCCTTCCATATACTGGAAACGTTCTAACTGGACTCTTCAGTTGCATCCTAGAGGCTATAAGAGCACAATTTTGACCTATGGAAAAGAAGGAGAAAGCATTCAATTTTGAGAGCAAAGTTACTTTGGAGAAATTACTTCATATTGAGTCTGCATCCCTTTGTCCCTCAAGTCTGAAAACAGTGTTCAACCCCCAAGCTCTTTCCCTATTGTTGAGAGGACCTCATTGCCTCTTTCCTATGAGCTTGCCTTTGGTGGAGGATTGAAGTGGTGGAGACCCAGTTGAAAGGAACTTGGTTTATTGGTTTTGAACTGTGCCAACATGGAAGTCTGTATTGTTGTCACTTCTATTGATCAATTATTAATAGAAATACTCCTTTCCTGTGTTATTGATATCTTGCAAATATATGATTATTATCCATGGGCGTGTTTGTAATGTTTATTAATGGATTATGCTATCTAATGTGCTAACCCCTTTTATATTATCACTGTATATTTTCTCTGCTTATTTATTGAGAACTCCTTCCAGGTATAAAGCTTTGGGTCAAACTGCTCAATGGTGTAACATCATCAAACGTTGGATCGAGTTAGGCCTCTTTCTTATATTACACATTAGTTTATATAGCATATGTTGGAATTGAGTTGATTTCTGCAGTCATACCTGTCTGTTGTGGTTTACCCTTGGCCATAAATAGTTTTTCCCTTGTAACAGGTTCCGAAACTCGGAACAGATAACATGAAACTTCCCTTTTCAAGGAGTGCAAAGAGACTGGTGGAAGGCGAGCACAGTCGTTTGCAAGAATCTGAACCTTGCGTAAAGATCCGGTGCAAGGAGTGCACAGATCTGAGATTCAATTAAATGTCGAAGGGACTTTGCAAGAAGTCGAAGAACCAAGAAAGGAGAACGCCAAGAGGGCGAGAGGAATTTATCTTCGAGAAATCCTTCGCATTTGAGTTATCAAAATCCATGAAACGCAAGTAGTGTGTGGGAAGTCGAAGTCTTCACAAGACCAAGATTAGGAGGAATAAAACTTTTCATAAGTGTTAACGAGATCCAAGAAATGGACTCGCAGGAAGGACAAAGGTCGAAGCCTTTGAATACTTCGAAAATCTTCTAAGTCTCAAGAAAGCGTAAGCTCTGAAGGAAAGATCTGGACCGTCTGATTAGCGTCCAGACAATGAGGAGTAAGCGCAGAGGGGGAAAGATCTCAACCATTCGTTCTGAGTGCAAAAGAATTGTAGCTACCCGATCAAGGTAAAGTGCACTAGAAATATTGTTAGGTGAAATATATGTCGTTATAATAACGTTGTAGTACTTGCCCAACTATTTAATTGTCAACCCGGGGTACGTAAACTGATGAAGCACGTGCACTGTTTATGCAGGACTGAAGTAGAACTAATCTAATCTAATCTATGTTGTTGAAATCAAACTGATCTAAGAAAGCAGGAAACATTAATCTAGGAAAGCAGGAAATTGCATACAGGAAAAGTAATACAACATGTGAAGAGTTAACGACAAATAACATATGTGAGCTCACACAATAAGACGATGTTGAATTACATTACAAGAATCAAATCAATCTTCATGAAACAATAATGAAAGTATAAATCAATGAAACCAAGCTAAGAATCCCTTTCCTTCATCAAAAGCTAATCAAAATCTAATCTTCATTCTAATGATATACTCCTCCCCAATTCCCATGAAGAGAGAGCACTCTCTTTTATACATGAGAGCCTTGAAGAAAAGATAACCATCTCATTATTACAGATCCACTATTCTCTCAACCTATTTCTCATTATTACAAAATATAATCCCTTTAAATCCTCACACATATCTCTCATATATCTTAGATAAGATA
>JZKD02S1675260.1:306896-324474 GCA_000966675.3 Picea glauca
AGGCTAGAAAAGAAATCAAGAATGAAGAAGAATTTGATAAATTTGATGGTGAATTGAAATTGGTTGAAGAATGGCTTGATAATCCATTTGAACAAATTGGAGAAGCACTAAGAGCTTTAGTAAAGGTAGTTGGAGATGAAACATTGAATGAAAAAGAGAAAGCTCTAAATATAGAGAAAAATGAAAATAATCAATTTGATTATAATTATGATTTTTCATATAAATTTCAAAATTTGTTTGATGGTGAATGGAACAGTAATATAAATTCAATTGCAGCTGAAGTAGAGTCTAGATGAAACATATTTGGAGCACCAAGCCAAGGAAGAAGCTCCATCTCCCTCACTATCTGACAACAAGAAAGGTCAAGATGAAACCTAAGTTACTAAGTCAATATGAGAGTTCAATATCAAAGTTTGAGTTATGTTTTCTAATCTTGCATTGTAAAGCCTAGCTGACCAGCGTGCATGTTACTTATATTAGGCATTAGTATTGTAGACAATCCATTTCTCCATTAAGGGGGAGCAGAATGTTGTTAGGAAAAGGTTATTGAGTTGTTACATGCTTGCATAGGTTTCGTATGAAAGTGGTTTGAGATCATATTTTATAGGAGTTTGTTCTAAATTCAATTTGTTGTTCTACAACTATATACTTAATGGATTTCTAATCAATCTATAATGTGTGTTTTCCCTCGTGGCCTCAACGTTATTGTGTAACTATAAAAAAATATGCACTATGTGCAACATCAACTCTTAACCTCAATCTAGTTTGGTTCAGAAATAACCTCAATCTAGTTTAGTCCAGAAATATGAAGGACAATTAGTTACTCTGGAATGGATAACTTAATTATGGCATATTTTTATAATGCTTATACAATGAAAGTGCTCTAGGGGAGATTTTCTAAGGGTGGAATCATAATCTAGCATCATATAAACATTAACGATTGTTATTTAAAAATGGACAGAATAATGTACTGTACTATTCATGAGGCACTATTCATGTACATACATTAATGTACTGTACTATTCATCAGGCACTCACGAGAAAGACAATTCCAACCTGCCTGCCCAGAAATACGTCCATTTCTATACAACCATCATTTAAAAAAAAATGAATACTTAAAGATTCTCATCTTTTGAAGACTTTCTACAAGTGTATAATCATTTAAGAAATGAAAAAGACCATTTGCCATAACATAAAAATTACACTGGACGAAAATAGTCTACTCAATATTTTGCAGCTCAAGTATTTTGATCCCTCCCTCCAGATTAGTAACTCTCTGTTTTTTATGAGAGATTACCTCGAGAATTTGTTTCTCTACAAATCTTTGGTTCCGAGCCATGGCCGCTGGGTGAAGGTATCCTTCATAGGCTCTAAGATGTGCAGGCCAGTCAGTATGTGGTTCGAGCTGGCGTTGCAAACATCGGATTTGCTGCAACAGCTGTTTCGTATAATCGATTGTGTCACTCAGTATTGGTGCAACACCTGTTTGGTATAAAGGAAGATTACTATAAAATTATTCTACTCCATTTGAGATACTTAGTCTGATTTGTAGCCTACTCCTTTTTAGACTCTTAATCTGATCAATCAGAGATCCCGGTTCAATGTATCATACCAGGTAGGCAGTACGAAACGAACTACAATTGAGTTGCGATGGCTTTATGGAATGAGGCCAAATATAGGTAAAGTTTCGTTGGATTCACTGTTTTTGATATTCTTATGTTTTAGGACTATTCAAATTAAAAAAACTGATTGGTGGAACTCAGGATATCATAAAACTATGAGTTATTAAATTAAAAAATTAAAAATCAACAAAAATGAGGACGGTTTCAAATTCAATGTACCTTATCCCAGACCGCAGCAGCAATGCGTCGAGTACTGAACCCACCTGCTCCCTTTCCTCAGGCAACGTGGAAATCAGAATGCTGTTGCCAGGCCGCATCGTTTGTTTGGCATCGGACTGTTCATTGTCGTTTCTATGATATTCTCATCATAGGGGAGAATCTTCCACTTCTGTAAACTGAATTGGACTACTTGCATTGAGTAAATGCAATTTTTTTTATTGTGGTTATAAAAATGGAACCTCCAGAAATTAACAACCAATCCTTTTAATCACCCTGACTAAACTCTCACTCTCATGAAAGTGGGATAAGGTTTAATAGAGAAAATATAATAATATATTATTATATTTTCTCTATTAAATCCCAACCTCACCCTCAATTTGTTCATCCATTAGGTCGTATACCATCAGATATTTATTGATGGATAACAAAAACATTCCGGGTGATGTAGAATATTAAATTACATCAATACATATAAAATAAAATAATATATACTCTTTAACGTACATCCGAAACTATACATCATTGCTGCTGAGTTCATAAACTTCACGCTAAACTCTGCAGGACACACTACGGTACAATGTAAACCTATATCATTCGAACATCTCCACTAATCAGATGGACGGCTTTTGTTGCGAGCGAATTACGAAAGAGTTAAACCACTTGGTTTTCATTCTCTTACGGCTTAATACATCAATTTTTTCAACGGCTAAATACATCCGAGACCGACTTTGATATTAAATTTGAATTTCAAGACTTTGATATTAAATATGAATTTCAAATAGGTGTGAAAGTATTCATTATTTAAGGGTATTATATAGTAGTTTCAAATAATATGTCATTGATAAATGTTGTTATAAAAATTATAGATTTTTAGTAATTTCATATTTATTATGGGTTGAGAGGTATCAAATTTTTTTATATGTAATTTTTTTAAAAGTACAAAATTTAAAGAAATATTTGTATGTCCAAAGATTTGATATCTCTCATAGCATAATAAATACAAGGTTTATATATATATTACTTGTCCATTTTTAATTGTTCATATTGAATTTTTTTTTATGGCTCACATTGAAATTATTATTTTTTTAAATGTCACATGTTAACTCTATAATATTAAATATTGAAAGATTTATGTGTCTCCTTCATTTTCGGAGGATAAAAAAAACATTCTTTCAATTAATCTATGTTTTTCACTCTCTATATAGTTGATATATAATTATTATATTTTATTTATGGTGGACATTAAAATGTTTTTTTGTTATTGAATAATTTAGAGGTTTTTCTCATATGGAGAAGTAGAAAGCACCTATACCCCAATAATAATTTTATTCATTTTAATTACTCTCTATATAAATTTGATATAAAATTATTTTATTAAAGGTGGAAGTTAAAATAATTTTCTTAATGTCACTTGTCAACTTTCAATTGTCCACTTTCATATATTTTATTTATGGTCCACATTGATTTTTTTTTTATTAATATTTTTTAAAATGTCACATGTCACTTCCATAATATTAAACATTGAATGATTTACACATCTCCTTCATTCTAGAAAGTAGAAAGAATCATTTTTTTTACATTCAATTACTCTATCTTTTTGGATTTGCATATATAGAGTTCATATAAAATTATTTTACTTAAGATGGATATTAAAATATTTTATTTATAATACACATTGAAATATTTTTTTGTCATTATTATTTTTTTTTAAATTGTAATTGTCTTACATAAATAAAATTATTTTTATATGATTTTGATTTTCAATCATTAAAAATTATAGTTCAATATAGATTTTTTTTTGAAGAGAAATTTTTTTAAAATAAACAAATTAATATAATTTATCATTTAAAAATATTTCTTTAAAAGTTATGATTCTTTTATAGTAAATAAATTTGTTTTTTTTTATTTTCACTTTTACTATAAATCACTAAAATTCATAATTCTTTTATAGTAAATAAATTTGTTTTTTTTCATTGTCATTTTTACTATAAATCACTAAAATTCATAACTTAAAAAATACTTACACTTTTTTTTAAGTTGGATATTGTAAAGAATATTATATTTCTAGCCACTAGTTATTTGTATAAAAAAAATATATCATACATTTTATTAATCAATTTATATAAACAAATAAAAAATTATTCACCATCAAAAAATACATCAAATCCCTTGTCACATATAATAAGCCAATAAACCGTAAATACCAACCCCTTTCTAAATTTAGTTTGAACGACCAAAGATGAGAATCATCACAATCTCGGGAACCTAATCAAAGTCGTTGTCCTCACAGACTCATTATGTCATTTAAGTCATCATCTATGATCACCTCATGAAGGAGTGCAATTATTTTATTGGTTGTCAAACATTATTTTTGTATAATTTGACTATATTAGATTTGTTGGCTTCCCTTACCTTTAACATTTAAAACTTTTGATTCTTGTTTGGTAGTACAATATATGTTAGCTTTTCCTTGTTTCTCTATTTTATATTTTCTTGTCGTTTTTCAAAAATATTATTAATTTTTTTAATTTAAAAATTTATAAAAATATGTTTTATTTTTATTTTTAAGAACATATATATATACATCTTCAATGAAAATCCTAAATATGCATTAGACTTTACTCACTTCTATAATAAAATATTAATAAATTTTCACAAAGTAAAAACCTATATAAAATACAAAAATATATTTAAAATAAAATGTAAAAAATAATAATACACATTTTTTTACAAAAATAATAATACATATTTATTATTTTAATGATCTTTCCAAATAAAACATTTTTTTACAAAAATAATAATACATATTTATTATTTTAATGATCTTTTCAAATGAAACATTGTTCATTATTAAAATGAAGAATCAAATCCCTTGTACCTAATAAGCCATCAACACCAACCCCTTCTTAAACACGGTTCAAATGCACAACTATCACAAAATCATGAGAATCTAGGGATCCTAGCCAAGTCCATTGTCCTTATGGACACATTAAATAATAAGATTCAAATTAATGATTAGCTAATAAATTATCATAGTTAACTAATAAATGATCATGATTCTCTTTGCCAAGTCCATTGTCTTTATAGACTCATTAAATAACAAGATTCAAATTAATGATTAACTAATAAATTATCATAGTTAACTAATAAATGATCATGATTAACTAACAATGCATGACATAACTTTAGAAGTCTAATAAGATGATTTAGTTGTCAACATTGATTCCATTTTATTTTTTTTATCTTTTTCCTTACATTTAACATCTAAACTTTTAGATTGATTAATAATGAATGGCATCATTCTAGAAGTCTAATGTTTTTAAGATGATTTAGTTTTCAATATTGATGTTAAAACTTTTACATTGATTAATAATGAATGATATCACTCTAGAATTTTAATGTTTTTAAGATGATTTAGTTGTCAATATTCATGGCATCTTTTTATCTTTTTCTTTACATTTAACCTCTAAAACTTTTACTTTGATTGCATTTTTTTATCTTTTTGCTTACATTTAACATCTAAAACTTTAAGATGATTTAGTTGTCAACATTGATGACATATTTTTATCTTTTTTCTTACATTTAATCTCTAAAACTTTTACCTTGATTGCATTTTTTTTTTAATCTTTTTCTTTACATTTAACATTTAAAACTTTTGGCTATGGTAGTTGTCAAGTCTCTAATTGTACATCTTAGCAATGTATATATATTTTTGCTAGTATTAACTTATTAGATAAAGTTTGTATATCTAGTGTAATGGGACATGTCACCTTTTGATCTTTTGGTCCTATTATGTTGAGATTTGTTGTTAGTTATGATTTATCAAATTCAAATAGGTTGCAATTAATTTTTGTAAGTAGTTATACTTTTTCAAGGTAAACTAAGTTATTTATTTTTAACTTTGTTACATATTTATTATATACATTTAAAAAATATTCTTAATTAATTAGAAAAATATTTTTTTACTACCTCAAACTTTCTTATGAAACTATATTATGGAACTAATAGCTAGAAGTTGCTATTATTAACCTCTAAAACTTTTGGTTGTGGTAGTTGTCAAGTCTCTAATTATACATTTTAGCAATGTATATATATTTTTTCTAGTATTAACTTATTTGATAAAGTGTGTATATCCATTTGATCCTATTATGTTGAGATTTAAATCCATGCATTTATTTTTGTAGTTACTTATGATTTATAAAATTCAAATAGGTTGCAATTAATTTTTGTAGTTAGTTATGATTTATCAAATTCAAATATGTTGCAATTAATTTTTGTAAGTAGTTAGCTTTGTTACATATTTATTATATACATATAAAAAAATGTTCATAATTAATAACAAAAATATTTTTTAGTATCTCAAAATTTCTTCTCTATATTATGGAACTAATAACTAGAAGTTGATCTTGAGTGATTGCCTTATCATTTTGGTCTCTATCACAAGCAAATAACTAATAGATAGAAGTTTCTCTTCAGTGATTGCCTTATCATTTTGATCTCTATCACAAGGAAATCCATTGGATAGGATTTTGTATAGGTTTATTAATGTTATGCATACCTCAAGTGCCTACAAATCCACTCTGTGATTTTGTAGTCAAGAACCAACTCTTAATATCATGAATCAACATGAGGGCATTGCTCCTATTTGCATGCCCCTCTTATGTCACCTAGGGAAGTGCCTCATAGATTCAAGTTGTATCCCATATTTAGGGTTTCCCCAACCCTAAATCTAGTGTTGTAATGAACTCCAACCCATCTAAGTGACATTGCGGTGCAAAATACTCTTAAAAATGAATTTTTTGCTAACTAAATTAATTCATTTACAATTAGCTGATTTTTTGTAGCTTACAACTACGAATTAAAATAGATTTATCTACTATATACAACCAAAAAATAGATGCATATACAACATGACAATAATCAACATCAAATGCAGCTAAACAAATCATTATAGTAGCATATAAATCACTTCCAAATACATCTAGTTCATGCACAACAATTGAAAACATAATTTAACATAAAAACAAGATAAAACACTTATCTTTTCATAACAGTTGTGAAACCATCTGCTTGGGATAGACATTCCACCCAACCATAGACTAACTATTCCAAATATCAACAACCAATCACCCTCGAGTTGAGGCTAGAAATCTACAAACGAGGGTGGTCTTTCACAGTCCACTCAGATCTCATAAAACTCTCAATCCAACTAATATTCTCCTACAACTACCCCGATTTTCCACCAACTCTCTTCCTCTTGACTTTTCCAACCCAAGGAATGTACCCCTTCATTGATCTCAGTCCCTTAGGAATCCCATTCGTTTATTAGGGAATCTCTGGCACGAGTAGCTAGGGATCTCTTAGCTATGAACTCAAGGGAATTTTTTTCTTAGAAAACTATCAAAAACCTACCACAAACACGTTTTGTTTTAGTGCAACTCACAAAGGAGTTCACTCTTCAGGCCTGACAACCTAGATCTTCAGTTTTCAACTCTAATTCGCTCCAATTACGCTCCAACATGCTCTACAATTCACTCTCCATGGTTGCATCACCTTCAAACTCTATTTCTTCCTCTCTACTTTTTTCCCATGCAAAAACTTGACTGAATAAAAATTGTTTTCCTAATTCATATGAATTTCCTCTCTTTGGCTTTCCTTTCTTGACCCACACTCTTCCCAAAGATGATTTTACTCAACCCCCATGTGCCTAATAACTTCCAGATCTGACTACTCACATCCACACTCTTACATCTATTCAATGATTGGTTTAGGAAACAATGAATCAGAGATGGAAAGGTTCATATACAAATAGCTAATTTAGAAAAATGGGTTAAATTAATATACATGGGTATTTCCCCCTTGGACCCCTATTGGCCATTATCCTAGACACTCCCCCCCTCTTGTGGATTAATTCATCCCCCATCTCTTGTCCATGTCCCTTTAGAAGTTGGCATCACATTTTACTATCAAAAATTTGAAATACATTTCGCATATTGCATCACTTTGGAACTAGTCACACATTATATCTACATAAGAATTAATTAAAATGGGGATTATAGTGGGGATTTTACATTCCCCCTCCCCTACAGTTGTGCATCGTCATCAGTGCACTCTATGTTGATATACATATATGAAAATTTACATCACAATACTTAGAAATAAAAATTTTCAATTTGACAGCTCCAGCAGTAACTCCAACCGAAATCTCATATTCCTTTCAACTCACTGACCCAAGGAATGCACCATTCATTTATTAGGGATAACCTAAGGGATGTACCATCTGTTTATCAAGGATAACCCAAGGTATGTACCATCCATTTATCAAGTCTAACCCAATGAATGAGTCATTCTTTTATCAAGGTCCCAAACACAGTTGGCTAAGACTCATAGATGTGGTTTCATAATTTTAGCTGCTCAAAATGGAGTCTTGCATTATGTTTTCTTCAAAAATGCAAAAACATTGTGAGTATCCTACCAGCATGTTTTATTCATGCTCCCATGTAGCATCTTCAGGACCATAATAGGTCCATTGAACCTTTATCTGCCCTATGCATTTGTTCCTGAGCACTTTGAATTTTTGTTCCAGGATGTGTACTGGTTCTGCTCAGAAATCACCTTCGTGCTCCACCTGGATCACATTCCAATCAATTATGTGGTTAGGATCAGGCACATATTTCTTTAACAATGACACATGAAATACATTATGCACTCTCATGGATGCAATAAATGCTGACATGTATGCAATTGTCCCTATATTTTCTAATATTTCAAAAGGCCCACAATATCTTGCTACCAACTTCGGAAAACTTCCTAATCTTAGTGAACTTATTTTTTCCTTCACTTTCAAAAACACATTTTCTCCCACTTTAAAATCTTCAAAAACTCTATTCTTGTCTACATAACTTTTCTTCCTATCCTGGGCAACTTTTAAATTTAACTTTATCTTTGTCATTTGATCTTCCATTTATTTTAACAATTATGGCCCAACAATTTCTATGTCTAGTCGATTATCCCAACTCACACGTCTGTTACGTTTTCTGCTATGCAATCCTTCAAACAGACTCATTTTCAAAGAGACCCGATATCCATTGTTGCAGGAAAATTCAATTAAATGAATATAATCTTCCTATTTTGATGGTTGATCCATCACATACATTCTAAGTATGTCCTCAATTATCCTGTTAGTCCTTTATTTTTTCCCATCTGATTCTGGATGATATGTTGTACTAAGATTTTAATTTGTCCCAAAGCCCTTGAACAAACCCTTCCAAAAATTAGAATTAAACTTTGGATATATGTCAGAAACTATTTCTTTAGGCACTCCAGGTAACCTAGCAACTTCCTTCATATCAATTTATGCGATATTCTCTACCTTGTGTGTAGTCTTTACTAGAATAAAATGTGTTTCCTTAGTCAATTTATTCACCACGACCGTGATGAAATCATGCTACTTCATTTTTATGGGCAACTTAGTAATAAAATTGTGAAAACTTCCCACTTCCATTCTGGAATGGGTAATGATTGTAGAAAAAATGTTGTGTGTCTATGTTTTGTGTTTAATTTTTGGCATTATAGACATCTAGCTTGTAATTAGCCACTTCCTTCTTCATTCCTGGAAAAAAATAATGGCTTCTTACTACTGCAATTTTTTTTTGATATCCTAGTGCTCGACATATGGCACATTATGCATCTCCTTCAGCACTACATTTTCCATCTCACTATAATTCGACACATACACCTTACCTTTTTACATGATAATTCCATCTTCTTTCAGCTCATAATAATTAACTTTGTATTGAAAATTACCTTGATGTGATGCTTATTTTATTTTCACGTGGTGTTGATCTAAATTTGTTGTCGCAATAATTTTTTCTTTCAAACCTGTTATGTACATGATGATGGCTGCAATATGCAATTCATGAGATCTTCTGCTGAGTGCATCATCCACTTGATTTTCCATGACCTTTATATGCTTTATTTCGACGTCATATTTACTTAGAAATCCCAACCATCTAGTTTTCCTAGCATTTTGTCGTGGTTATCCAAATAAATGCTTCAAACCAAAGTGGTATCTCCTTAGCTCAAATTTATTACCCATAAGGTAATGCCTCCACATTTTCAATGGATGTATAATCGCTGCTAACTCCAAGTCATGTGTAGAATAATTCCACATGGTCCCTTTGACTAAGAACTCCACCAAGCCCTTCCTTGCATGCATCGGTGCCCACAACAAAATCTTCATTTCGATCTACAATCTTCAATATTGGTGCACTTTCCAATTTTCTCTTCAACTGTTGAAAACTCTCTTCACACTTGGAAGTCCATTAGAACTTCACTCCCTTCTTTTGCAAATAAGTGATTGGACTTGCAATATTTGAGAATCATTTTATGAATCTTTGGTAATAACCTACAAGACCCATGAATGATCTGACCTCTGTCAAATTAATTGGTGTCAGCCATCCTATAAGGGCCTCTATCTTCTTAGGATCAACTTTTATCCATGATGCTGATATTATATTCCCCAAGTAGTGAATCTTATTTTGATAAAATATGCAATTACTTAGATTAGCATACAATTTATTCTCTCTTAAAACTTGTAAAACAATTCTTAAATATTTCTCATGTTCCACTTTTGATTTAGAATAGAGGAGTATATCGTTTAGGAGCACAATTACGAACTTTTCTAGGTACTCCCCAAATACTCCATTCATCAAACACATAAATACTATTGGGGCATTTGATAACCAAAATGTCACTACTCTGAATTCATAATGCCCATATCTTGTTTTGAATGTTGTCTTGTTGATGTCTTCTTACTTTATCCTTACTTGCTCATAGCCTGATATCAAGTCAATCTTCGAAAATATTATCACACCTTTCAGATGATCAAACAAATCATCAATTGTTGGAAAATGATACTTATTATTTATGGTAACCTTATTAAGATTCCTAAAATCAACACATATCCTTAAGGTTCCATCCTTCTTAAAAAAAAAAGAACCGGGGCTCCCCAAGGTGACACACTTGAGCGTATATACCCCTTCTTCAAAAGTTCTTCAAGTTGTATATGTAAATCCTTATTGTAAGGTGTTTTAGACATAGGGGCAACTCATGGAACCAAATTAATAGAGAAATCAATGTCTCTCTTTGGTGGAAAACCTGGAATTTCTCTAAA
The DNA here is from genome assembly GCA_000966675.3 of Picea glauca. NCBI lineage: Eukaryota > Viridiplantae > Streptophyta > Pinopsida > Pinales > Pinaceae > Picea > Picea glauca. The sequence continues at coordinate 317,913 of JZKD02S1675260.1, forward strand.
AACATCTTCAAAATCCCTCAAGACTAGATGGTGTTCAATACTTGCCACATTGTCTTTGGTTGCCTCCTCCATATGGGCTACAAACATCTAACATCCCTTCCTGAAGCTATTTTTCAACTGCATAACTGAAATCCCTCTAACAACTACAACTCTTGGAATTCTTTGAATCTTGCCTTTATTCCCTTCCTCATCAAGACATGTGATTGTCTTATTGTAATAGTCTATGACAACATGATGTTTTTCCAACCAATCCATGCCAATTAGACAGTCATATGAACCCAACGGTATGATGTTTACATCTAACTTTGTGCTAAGTCCATTCATGTCTATCCGGAAATCTTTAACCAACTCATTGATTTTCCTCTTGGACCCCGTGGCTAACTGAACGAACCAATATTTCCTATGCTTACTTCTTTGCAAGTGAAATCTTTCAACAATGTCAGAATTTATGTAAATATGGCTAGCTCCATAATCAATCAAAATTGTTATAGGTTGGTTGTCAATCTTACCTTCCACTTCGATCATGGGGGATTGATACTCTGCCTATTTGTTGACCAAGGATGCATAAATCATTGTCATGCTTCCTCCCATGTATTTCACTATTTCATCCTCTTGAATGTTGTGGAAATTCCTCACTCTTTCTCCTTTGTGAGGGCAATCCCTATGTAAGTGATTTCCCTCACATCCCCAACATTGAACATGTTGTTTCTTTGGCCTTTTCCCAAATGAATATGGATTATTTTGATCATTTTTCACTCCCTGACCTTGTTGATTTTCTTGGTATTTATTTTTGAAAAAGGGTGGTTTAAAACCTTTTTTCCTTTGATCCTTTTTCCCTTTGATCTTGTCATTCCAAGCCTTTTGGAAAACTGGCCTTCATTTTCTTTGCTCATAAAGGTGCCTTGCTCTCCTTATGGTTTCTTCCAAATTCTTTGGATTATCATATTGAATCTTGTCACTATAGAAGGAGGGTAACCCACTTAGAAACCTTTGGATTTTGACTTTCTCATCCTTGATGAAGTCAACATACTTCAACAATTCAAAGAATCACTTCTCATTTTCCTCCATTATCATGGTTCCCAACTTGGGTTCAAAGAACTCTTTCATATTTCTCTCATAGTGATGTTGAGACAAATATTTCTCTTGGAAATATCATTTGAATTGTCTCCATGAGATCCTTTTCTCATCGAGGTTCTTGGCTTCTTAAGTTGATACCACCACATGGTTTCCTTTCCTTGCAAGTGGTAAGTGGAAATTCTAGCTTCTACCTGAGACGGGTAGTAATGTAGTTGGAAATATTTATTCATTTCCAACAGTAAAGCCTCTTCCTCTTCTCCTTTCCTGTGCTCACCATTGGATGTAGGTGGCTTTATTTTCCTGAGTTCACCTTACAAGATGTCTCGCTCAGGCCTTCTTATTTGCCTCCAAACAAGAGACATGCTTGGGATGCTCGCTAGCCCTGAACTTGTATGAGTTCTTATAGTGGAATTCCTTGGATAATTATGGCACCTGCTCATGGTTCTTAACTTCTTATCATTTTCGTGATCATCCGTGTTTCTATGGGATCTAGATGTTGATACTTGTCTAACACTAGTTTCCTGCTTGGTGCCAAAATATTTTCCTGAGTTCACCTTACAAGATGTTTGGCTCAGGCCTTCTTATTTGCCTCCAAATAGGAGACATGCTTGGGATGCTCGCTATCCCTGAACTTGTATGATTTCTTATAGTGGACTTACTTGGATAATTATGGTGCCTTCTCATGGTTCTTAACTTCTTATCATTTTCATGATCATTCGTGTTTCTATGGGATCTAGATGTTGATACTTGTCTAGCACTAGTTTCCTGCTTGGTGCCAAAATATTTGTTAACTTGTATATGCAACATATTTAAGATATGAAGTATCTCTTCATGATCCTTCATAATATTTTCATTATCATCCATGTAGCTCTACAATTCCCTATGCAGACTTCTCATAGTGGCAGTCTCTTGCCTATCTCTTCTTCCATTTGACTCTGTCTCTGGATTCCCCATACTGACATGCAGAAATATGATCTCTTCCTCATGGTTGTAAAATCCTTGGGGATATTCCATGAATCCAGTCCTCATATAAGAACTAATTTTTCTTTATGTACCTCTAATTCTGCAAGAATTGTGCATGTAATAATTATCGTTAGAAATATTCATAGCATAAAACATTCCATCATATAGAATATAGGTTATTTATTCATCAATTTATGAAGGAAACATTGCACCAATTCAAATTTTGATTTGATTTATGCATTCCTCCCCGAAATGTCTTCCCAATGACTGTACTCATTCCTCAATCTGAATTCTGAGTGAAAAGTTACAACAACTACATGTTGCAATTCCACTCTTTTTACTCTTACAAAAATCTATATATTGATTTCTGAGAAATTTAATTACCCAAATCAAAATTCCGGGTTGACATATGTCTTCTATTCCTCAATACCTTTCCAACTACTATTTTTTTTTTCAAATCTGAGATCTAAGCTGAAAGTTATGGTCTGGAGAAGTTTAGGCTATTTTACTCAATTTACTCATGTATCCTACATGTGTCTTATTTCTCTTCTTGCACATTTTCAGGTACCCATAACCAAAATATGACTCCATATCTAGCTTCTATGGGTTATAATATTTCCATCAACTGTTCGTGTGCCCCAAATGGACTTCTGAGCATAGAGTCATTCCCTTTGGAAGTAATATTGGTGCCAAAATTTTACCCTCATTGTTTTGACTATAACTTTCTCATACGAGCTCCGTTTTGCAAACCGTTTATCTCATTAGATAAATCTCTTCAATTTATTTTATTTGAGATATATAGAAAAATTATACCTTGGCACACTCTGTTCTCGTGGGTTTTGACTTGCCAAAAATGTCATTTAGGGCCTCAAAAAATCCTTGCAAGTTAATGACCTTCAAAAATATGAAAAATTCAGAAAATTTCACATGAAATTCATTATTTTACTAATGTAATGGTTCTTTAAATATAAATCGTTGATCTCAAATGATGATACACAAAAACCGTTGATATGAAATTTTTGGCCATGGGGAATTGGTATCATCCTTTGGATGCACAAAGCGTTTTTCCAAAGCTACTGATCCGACCGTCAGTTGTGAGTCCAATTCCCCGACACCTGATTTTCAAACAACTCTTAAATCAATCGTTGATGATACTTGTTGGTGAATGGGAAAATATCCACTAAATTTGTTGATGCCTGACCATCGGCCCATCAATGATCGACGATCCCCGATGACTATTAAACACTCTCCCAAATCGACTGATTTGAACATCGACCATCGACCACTGTTGTTGGTTGATGTGGTATGACATGTGGATGATGACATGGCATGACATGTCGTCTTAGGGTGTTAACTTGGGATGTGGCATGACATGTGGATTTTGATGTGGCATGACACATGGACGATGATGTCATCATCCTCTTTCCCCCATCGAGCATCAATCGATTCTCTTGGACAAACCAACACCTCACCGACTTCATCCATCACAGAACCATCAGTGCATCAACCATCAATGAATCCTCTTGATTGATTCAAACATCTCTCCAAAATTGGCCAACCTCCAACCATCCACCCATCTGCCATCGATGGATTTTGTCGGTGATTGAAAATACTTATTTCGATTCGGTTGACCTCCAACCATTGGCCATTGACGGTCTGAGATTTCTTATGGATGGCCCAAATCTTCACCCAACTTTGTTGGCACTCATCTATCAGCCATCAGACATCAATGTTTTCTCTTGGTGAATTTCCAACACTTCACCAAACACATCGATCTCACCATCGACCATCGACAAATTCTATTTTAAAACCTCACACTTAGAAAAATTTCAACCAAAACCCTGATGAATATAAATTGTTGATATGATCCATTTCACAACCCCCGATTTAATCTAGGTCGTTAATATCATCAACCTTTCAAATGGTTGAATTCCTTATGAATTTTTAAATTTATCATGGTGAATCCCGGACGTCAATCACAAGATCAAACACAACTATAATTTTTATAAATGAATTAGCTGTCAATCACAAGATCAAACACAATCTCAGCCATCGATTCTCCGAACTTCTTGTAACTATGTAGGCGGTCATTAAAACTCAAATTTCGACCATTCCAGGTTGAATTTTGATCTACAACTTCACTTCTCTATTCCATTAACCTTGTTAAACCATATGAAGTCATTATAACTCGAATTTCACTCATGGAATTGGCGATTTCTCTCTAAAATATTTATTTTTCCCGAAACCTGTCACAGACAAAATCTAAAATGATAAAATTTCATGAATTCGCAGCCATCTTGGCCCATACAATCTAGATGTTTCTATGATACTATAATGTAACATCCCCCACCCCATCTGAGTGACATTACTGTGTGGAATAATCTAAAAAATGAAATTTCCACTAACTAAATTAATTCATTTATAGTTAGCTGATTTTTTGTAGCTTACAACTATGAATTAAAATAGATTTAGCTAATGTCTACAATAAAAAAATAGATGAATCTACAATATGCCAATAATCGACATGAAATGCAGCTAAAAAAATCATTACAAAAACATATAAATCACTTCCAAATACATCGAGTTCATGCACATCAATTAAACACATAATTTAACATAACAATAAGATAAAACACTTATATTTTCACAACAGTTGTGCAACCAGTTGTTTGGGACAAACATTCCATCCAAGCATAGACTGATTGTTCCAAATCTCAACAACTATTTTCCCCCAATTTGAGTCTATCAATTCACAAAAGAGGGTGGTCTCTCACAGTCCACTCACAACACATAAAACTCTCAACCCAACTGATATTCTCCTACATCTACCCTAATTTTCCACTGGATCTCTTCCTCTTGACTTGTCCAACCCAAGGAATGTATCCCTTCACTGATCTCAGTCCCTCAAGCGTGTTGGAGATACTTCACACACAACTAGGAATTCTTTTTCCAAAGGTTTTCCCTATGTTTATTAGTAAATATTCAGTCTCCTATAGTTTAGGGAGAACATTCCTTTTCCTACATTCTACGAGAATATTCTCTTTAGTTAACACTTCAGTTTGATCAATTGAGTGGAGTCTTAATACCATATTGGTTCCATCACCATGTATGATTGGGATCATCACTGTTAATGTTCATTGTCCTTGGGATTATCACTAGAATAGTGTGTTACCCTCACTTCACCCTCTTTTAGTTAGTTAACTGAAGACTGAGAGGCTAGTTAACTTAGACTAGGTGGAAGTTAACTCCCGTAACTGCCAGTGTGTGTCCAGATCACTCTATACCAACACTATGGCACATTGGATTCTCTTCCAGTGCGCATTAGTTGAGTTATACAATGTATATCATGTGTAAATTATCATTCATTCATTCAGTTAATACAATTCTTTGATTCTCTCTCTCTCTCTCTCTCTCTCTCTCTCTCATGCTCATCTTTTCTCATTTTTCTGCAAACTATCTATGTCCTTTTCTAGCTAGATCTTATATGTGCAAGTTCATCCAAATTTATATGGTATCAGAGCCAACGGATTTCTAGGAAAAATAAACACCAGATTCTTTTTGTAGGTACCGAAGATTGAAGACAGTGGGAAAAATGGAATTTCCAAAATAATTCATTCTTACACCGTCCGATTTCCTTCAATGGAAGGACAAGATGATAATGCATCTTCGAAGCAGAGGATTATGCAGTTTAACCATGGAAACAGAGACTGAACCCAACTCATCCATAGAAAAATCACAGTATCTGAATCAGATGGATGAAGTGTTTGGAACTATTTGCAGTCTGATTTCTCCTGAGCTCCTCTTTCAAATATCCTCCTGTAAAACCCCCAATGAAGTGTAGACCACCATGGAAGGAATTTTTGTCAAACAGGATGAGATGAGGGGACATATAATCAAGGCCAAATTACTCACTTTGCATCCAAAAACCTTCGACAATATCCAAGATTTCTTTACCAAATATAAGGATTCGTTGTCACAAGTCAAGGCTTGCAGAGTTGATAAATTCAAGGAGGAGAAACAAATGGTTCTTACCATTCTCTGCAAACTTGGTCTAGAATACTCAATGTTTGTATCCACATTTCATTTAGTTAGGCTCGCCTCTAGAGCTACCTGGAAAATGCCTTCTCTTGAGGTCTTTATTGAGTCTTTGACGCAAGAGAAGAACAAACTCATCAACATGAGAAAAATAAAAGGCCCAAAGGCGCATGCACTTGTTGTGCAAGATGGTAGTAGGCACCAAAATCATAAATCTAAAAACCAAGACAAAAGGAAGGCACATGGAAATGCAAATATGGAAGGGTACTCAAAAACCTTCAACGATTCCTCCCGATCCAAAGGTGGAAAGGGAAGAAAAGGGGAGAAATTCACTTACTACCATAAAGGATTCCATTCAGAATTCACATGTATGCAGTGTTAAATTATGTACCAAGGCAAGTGTTTCTCTTCCCTAGGCCCTAAGGGGGAGAAATTGCCGAATATGGGTCTTAGTCAAATTAATTTGTGAGATGCAAATTAAAAGATA